>MU837049.1:31257-47868 GCA_029603245.1 Rhizopogon salebrosus TDB-379 | reverse complement strand
ACTCTGTTTGTGTATCGAGAGGAAGCAAACAGTGGTTACATAATAAAGCGCTAATGGCATAGCACGATTTAGATCACTCTCCGCTTTACTCGCACTGGCAACGTGTGCGTAAATTCTGCGTTCAGGAGACTCGACGAAACAAGCAAATCAACATTTTCGTACTGAACATCAAAGTCGTATCTAAATAGTCCCGTGGATAGTAAGGCGCATCGTCAAGAGTCTACATGCGAAGAATGAGCTGCTTGATAGCCGACATCCACAGGCCAATGCCATCCGTCTGCGAGCCACGAGTAAGAAGGTCAACGTGGATAGACAACGCAGCCTCTCGATCGCGGGCCTCCATGGCTGTTCCGCGGAAATCAGTACCGCCCGAGTTGTCAATGCAGAGAGTAACTTACCTCTTGCTAAGATAAGTAACTGGTCAACCACAGACTTGGGCAAAGTTTCACAATTCAAAGCATCGAACAGAGAATTGATTCGGCGCTCAAGGTCTTCAACCATCCGTCGTTGTTGCGGCTACGGAAAGAGTCAGACAAGAACCCCCAACAAAAGAAGAAATAAAACGTACTGGGGTCATCTGCTTCATCCGAGCAACGTGCTCGCCAAGGATATTGAATATGGGCAACGAAGACTCCGGGATATGAGCCCGGTCTCCCGGAGCTAGAACCAATAGTCAGCCGCGTGCCTCATGTATTCATCAGGGAGACGTACGATATTTTGGTGGCGGTGGACCTTGTCGGCCACGTGGAGGCTGCGCGGCACTGGTACCTCCAGCTGATGCAGGAGGTCCTTGTGGAGGCAAACCAGCAAGCGGGTGTAGTGCAGGAGCCGCACGCGGCGGACCTTGTGGAAGTCCATGAGGCGGCGACTGCTGTGCTTGGCCAGGAGGAAGCGCATAGGGACCAGGTGGTGCCTGCTGAACTTGACTGGGAGGAGGTGCATAGGGACCTGATGTTGGCGCGGGAGGAACAGCATGTCCAGGCGGAGGCGTTGCATACTGTCTGGGTGGGCCAGGAGGCCCGGGGCCACGTAGAGCACCAGGTGGAGGAGTGGCACGTGCATATGGACCAGGAGGCTGGAGTTGTGCAGGTTGCATGGATGGCGAGTACGGACCAGGACCAGGCGGGAGAGGAGCATGTTGTTGACCAGGAGACATTAACCGGTTTGGAGGAGGTTGCATGCCTTGCGGATGAGCAGGACGTGCAGAAGGAGGTTGAGCGTGAGGGGGAGGTGGTGGGTGCATTGTTCGCTGTGCCTGAGGTGGGGGTGGCCGACTCTGCACGCTCGCTGGGCGAGGTGGAGGAGGAAGGGGAGCATTTTGGCCATGCCCAGCACCCACATATGGCGGGCCAGGTACAGGAGGTGACGCAATTCTTGGAGAAGGAGCATTGGGGAAGGGAGACATTATTGCTGGAGGCTTATTGAGGCTCAGCGAAGATGGAGCACGGTTGCTGAGGACGGGAGCATCATTCCAACCTCCGTTCTGCATGCGTTTCGGCGGACCAGAGAGAGGGACAGGTCCATGAGACGATAGTGGATGTTGCTGTTGCTGTTGAACTGGCTGTGGAACTGAATTGAAAAACTCTGGCTTGGTAAGGGCAGTTGGAGTATATGGACCATAGGCAGATTGCTGAGAGATAGTTTGAGTAGGCACAAATACATCATGGACTGGTGCAGAAGGCGTATAGCTGGGGTAACCAAATGGTGCAGGGACAGCAGCTGGTGCAGGGACAGTTGAAACAGCAGCGCGGGTGGGGCGTGTAACAGGAGCAGCCAGAGACACCTTGCGCTCTCCAGAAGCCACCAGTAGGCGCTCCCTAATTCCTGCGCAGTCCAGTGCAGACCCTGTGTAGTCTGCCGGTGTTAACTTCAAAAATGCGACAGCCTCCTTCACTAAACCCTGGGTGCTAAGCATGTCTGCATACTCGAAGTACCGATCATAAAGCGCGCCGAGTTTGTACGTCTTGCCATCGGCGTCTTCACTTGGTGCCTGTGCTAGATCGCCGTCCACGTACTTAATGGCATTTCGGAAGACGGTCACTTTCTCTATGAAAGTGTGCAGAGCATGCGCATGGGCTGCATACTGCGAACCACTCAGCTGATCTTCATCAACCAATAACTGTTTCTCTTCCTCGGCGAGCTCATCGATCCAGATATTCAAGAGTCTTTCCAGCCGTCCCGCGGCGAGGTATGTCAAAGTCGCCGTCTTCCTCAACTCGAGGGTATCGTTCTCGTTCTCCGCACCACTCGCAAGTATAAGACTGCTCTGGAACTCCAGTCTACTCCCGAGCTGCTCCGCGAGATTTGAAAATTCCTCCTGGCTTGCGAAGGTGCACAATACCACAAATATCTCTTGCCATTCTTGAAGATCGGCATTTTGAACAATGTCTGAGAGGTCGTTGGTAACGATGCTCTGAAATAAACGGAGATAGGGATGTGAGGCTGTCCGCCGTTCGAAGTAGGCCTTCTGGGTGCGCTGAAGAAGATCTTCGCCGCCCTTGATCGCGAGCAAGATAGCGTCCGCGTAGCGTTCTGCAGACAGACACAACGAAACGGCAGACTCGAAGTCGCCGAGTACCAATGCTTTCGTCACTAGCCCGTCTGTCTCACTCTCGTCAGAGGGGTAGATCCTGAATGTGTTGTTCTTGAGGTTCTCGCTTGCTACACTCGAAGGACCAGACCCAATGGTGGCAGCGACACTCGAATCGATACCGTAGTTATGATGCGGTACCTCGAGTTCGGGCGCAGTACGAATTGTGCTGAAGAAGTCAGCACCCACATCCATCTGGGGCACACCAAAGGTACCTTCGTCACCGAAGAGACTTGGGGCAGTTGTCGTAGATTCACCATCCGCAACCTGAACAGCATCGGATGCGCTGCCGCTCACCTCCGAGGGCGTCTTCTCAGCTCCTGTTGTTGACAAGTCCTCTTCACTGTCATCTTGTTGTGCCTCGGGCTCTGCAAAGGACACCACCGGCTCGTGAAACTTCGCAGCCTCCGCACCGTTCTCATCGACGCTGTATCTGAGCGTGTTCATGGATTCGCTCTCCTTCAGCTTTGCGATTGCCTCCTCGACGCGTCCTTTGATCTCCTCTTTGGAGTAGCCTAGTAACGTGACAAGTTCTTCCCTCGAATTTGCGCGGAATAAACTTAGGAGTGCCTTCCAGCCATCTTCACCAGGTTTCTCCGAGCTGACCCGCTCTTCTGCGAAGGCGCTCAAGGTATCAGTATCCACAGCCGTTTGCAACTTCTGCACCCGGTCGACAATATCCGTTTCCGCAATAACCTTTCGGATGTGCACAACACTGCTCTGGTTCTTCCCCGAGGAACTGAGCAGGTTGCTAACGCTTACGAGCTGTCCACCGAACCCAAAGGAGCAGGAAGATGGGCGTCGAAGCCACTTGGGTGGTTGTTTAAGACTGAGTGTCGGAGCGGTGGTACGCGAGTAGCCCGGTACGTCAAACACATCTGTTCCATCAGCTTTTGGGGTCACAGGGGGAACTGTAGCATCATTTGTAGACTGGATGGAATGGATGCCAACCGTGCCATCGAAGAAAGCAGTTGCCAGAAGGTCTGGGTTCCGCGGGCACCATTCTACCTGGAAGCCCCAATTGCCTGCAGAAGGGAGCTGTGAAAAGTATTGACGTTAGAGTGCGAGACTTAAATAAACGAAAACATACCTCGCCGATGATCTCGGACGTTTGTGGATTCCAACAAAGTGCACGGTTATCCTTTCCGCATGAAAGTAAGAGGTCTGCATCTTCCTTGCACCACGAGAGTGACAACACGCCCTTCTCGTGTCCGGTGAGGATCTATGAACCAACCACGAGTGCATTAGAAACACGTGAACGAAGAAATTGAAAGTATACTTTTTCCGGTGCGCGCGCATTCCGAAGATCCCAAACCATGATTACGGGAGATAGGTCATCTTCCGAAGCAGTAACAAGGCGAGTTGCCTGCGTTAGAAGCCCAATTAACTCAGTTATATCACAAATTAAAGAGCGCCTACATTGTCTGGGTGCCACGCGATCGCGCTCATGCCACGCCTGCCACCAACGGCCATTCCACTGCCAACGCCACTTTGACCTGCAAGCGTGCCCGCACCACCACCATATGCAAGGGCGACTACCTCACGTTTTCCTCGCAAATCCCACACGACAGTATATCCAGTACTACTAGCGCCCGCAAGGACGTATTGGACCTGCTGGTTCCAAGCAACAGAGGTGATCTCGTCAAGTTTTGTGCTCCGCGTGCCTGGAGTAGGAGAGTACGGCTTCGACGGGTCATTAAGATCCCAAATATAAACCTAAGTTGCGACCGACGTGTTAAAGGAATATAGGTTGGAAAAGGACATCTGCGCACCTCGCCGTTGACGGCACCAGAGGACAGAAGATTTGTTTGTATAGGGTTGAAATCAAGACCACGCACAGGGCCAGTATGGCTCGTGTTGCGAAGGATCAGAGATTCAGATACGCTGGGCAAGATAGTCAGCCAATGAATAATGTGGGGAGATATACGTACTCGGCATTAGAAATGATTTTTGCTGGATCCCACAGAGCCAGTTCGCCGTTTTCCATACCAGCTGCAATGACGCCGCGTGAACGGTCTCTATGGACTTGACCCCACGCAATACGGTTGAACCTATGCACAATCATTTTCACTTTCTCCCATTGTCGCACGCGACTAGCATGCACACCTTGAGCTGTCGGTGACCGCACCCTTTGGGGCAGGCAAGCCATCTCTTCCGAGATCATATTCGTTCTTGTCCATGAAATCTGGTTGCCATATCTCGAGCTGAGATTCATTTGAGAAAGACTCGTCGAGCGCTCCGGCGACAGAACCCGTCGCGATGAGGGGAAGGGACGCCGTCGGCGACCACGCGAAGGTGGAAGTCCTGTAGATTTCTTTGAGCTTCATGGCGGATGTTGGGGTTAAGCCTTCTGCCCCGTTGAAGAACGTGTCAATATCCACCAAAACTTAACCGCAGTTCTCATCAAAAGTCGCATGACTTTGGTCCTTTAGCTACCAAATATGGCAGTTTCTACTGAAACACTACTCAGGGTGTTTGCTCGCGTCGTCTTCTACGACATAGCATTCTCATTAGGCGGACTCTTCTGCTACGCACTGTCAAGGAAGAGCAACAAACTCGTGCAGGACGCACTCACGACACTTTTGCACCGTATGCTCTCCTCGGGAAAATTGGTTCGTTGGGCCCCCCCCGTTCTCCTGGAGCATGCAGCGCCTCATAGCACCCTTGCACTCCGTAGCCGCCGATTAACCACTTCGCTGTGCATCGAACGTGCCAAAGGCTGAATGCCTTTGCCCTGCAGTGCTTTCTCTTGTTCCGATACGAGGTATGGGCAGAGGCTCTATAACAACTCCATTATGCTGATCTTCTATGGTGCTGCCTCGTATCCTAAGCCATCCCGATCGCTACTCAGGCTGAGTTCGATCATGAGTAGATTGATTGAGATGATGCTATTTTCACTCCGATTTGTTAGCGTCGCCCTTTGACCCTAGGATTGTTCTACCCTGTCCCATTGGTGAATAGTGAAGACGGCGAGAACTCACAGAGAAGCTCGGGAGCATTCACTTGATCGACGCTTCCAGTTCCGAAGCACCTCCGCAGGTTGTCTCCTGGTACCCACTTGCTTCGTTTACCCAATGTGACTGATCCTCTCATTAGACTCATTAGTTTGACGTCTACTTCAACAATACGTTTTATGAAACGACAAATAGCTCGCCGAAGCGCGCTAGTTTAAACTCTAGCTCTGGCTCTATGATAAGGTTCGTGTGCTCTCAGGTTTCGAAGCAAGGAAAGGTTATACGAGGATACTGTATATGTGTAGTTCCACGTGATGTTACACGAGCGGTAAAATTGATTGAACTTGATCTTGGCGATACTCCAGCTAGATCACTAGCCAGCTTGTATTTTGCCAACTATGCTGACACGGATACTATGTATTGTGCCCATCGTCCATAGGTAACTGGATCTCATTTCTCACATACGCATCAGAACGCGTGTTATACAACCTGTTTGACTCGTGTACAGAGCCTCATGCTCACCCTCGCCAGTGGTCCTCTTATGTGTACCCGAGGTTTAGCTTATAAGCTGCGTCCACAAATCACTCATGTAAAGAGCCCACCCGCTCATAATGTTCTCCTCTTTCAACCCCATGGCCCGACCCCCCTCTCGCAACGACCGTCCAGCCAAGGTGCGATATTTGTTCATTACACATTCCTCGTGCTAATCAGCTGTGCTGCACAGGGTTTTTTCCTCCCGGCTCCGTCTGGGTTCTCCGTCCAGGTCTTCAAGGCCCCGGCATTGCCTACACGTCCATATGCGGCGAAAGTGGATGTGGACTACCGCCCTATGGCACGGATGGACTCCCAATCCAGACAGCAGTCCCATGGACACGTTCCACGCCAGCAGGAGGCCACGAGAAAGCTATTAAAAGCTCCACCTCAACCCGAGGAGTCTGGGTTCGCTAAGCGGTCGTACGACCACAAGCAAGGTTCCGGAAGATACGCCATTCACCCTGGCCCTGTGCCAGACACCTACATCTATGAACGCTCAGTATCATCGAAGAATGAATACCGCTACCCACATTCTGATGTCACGACGGAATGTGACTCTATATTCTCGGTCAACACACAGATCTCCTCTGGCTCATCAAGCAGCAGCAGTGTCACCGACAGTCCCCCTAATACACGAATGCTTCAGATTAGAGCTGCTTCGCCCAACTCTGACCCATCTCGTGCGCGTTCACCCCCTTCCTACCAGCATCACAGGAATATCGCTACTTTCCCACCGGGGCACTCGTGTCCGTCATGTGGTGAGACTAGTCCCCCTTCCAGGCCATCGTCTACGACTGCCAATAAGGGGGACTACGTTCCTTACCCTTCACGTCCCCTACCGACGCCTCCAGTGAGCGCCAGAGTACGTAAGGACAGCATCCTATTGGCGAGCGAGCGCTCTAGGCCATCCGATGATGCTGCTGCCGCCGCATACGCCCACCAGCATTTAACATCACAACTCTCTCGCTCATCTTCCCACAAGGGGAACCTTTCTATTACCATCCCACCGCCTCCGGGCTTGGATATGGTTCCCGGTGGTTATTACGAATATCCTCCTGGGCAGGGTCCTGTACTAGATATTGAACCCGTTTATCATCCACCGAATTTATCACATCGTCGTAATTCGGATGGCGATCATACACAGGTCCTGCCACCGCGGCCCATGCGGTCCAATACTACACCACCTGCACGATCTGTGCGGTGGTGTGATGACCTGATATGTCCATCTCCTATTCTACCGAACCAGAGAAGGAAGGGGTGGTTCAATCGCAGAGGGTTTGTCGTACTTTAATAACGTGTATGGAGGCTAACCCTCAGTTTTTTCAGAGACCAACTCTGGCGAAATGATGGTTCCTATAAGCCACCAGCACCAGGAGAGGCTTACCCTCCTGAACTTGACGACTACCCGGAACCTGGGGGAGGGTGGCAGAATGAAGAAGGAACTCGCATTGATGTCGGTCATCGATTGATACCCAAACCTCCGCTGCGCTCCGTATTGAAGCCGACCAATTATAAGAGTCAGGATGGAATTATCGCTGGTTACCTCACTTTCCCTACCTCGCCCACTTCTGATGACGAATGATGACATGTTCACGCCCCACGAGGCTATTTTATACGGATGCTGCTCCTCTTCAAAGCTTTTTCTGGCCAATTTTTTTTCGTTTGCGATGACCTCGTTTATTCATTTATGTGCTCCTCCAGATTGCGCTACTGGAGCTGGTATCCCGTCTTTACCATGGTGATGATAATAAGTTACATGCCTGCACGTTTGTACATTAGTCTGACGAAAGAGATATGACCTCATGCTCGTCGCTCATCATCCCTCTATTTAATCTGGCAGGAATTTCCTTTGCGTTTTCACCACTGGTTCGCCGCTTCTTGGTCGGCTGTGGGGGTCTAAGCGAATAAGCCCAGTCCACACCATCATCATCGTCTGCATCCGACTCTTCCGCATCAATCATTCTTATCTGGTTCGTAAAATCCTCTATTTCATCGGCGTCCTGGTCGTCAGGGTCCGATACGTCTTCATAGAGCCGTTTCTTTCTCGGAGGGGCTGCATTCAGGATTCGTGACGGGCCAGCAGATACCTCTTCTTGCAGCCCAAAAATGCCAGGAGATTGCCTGTCAACAGCAACCTTCTTGCTCCTTGATTTGCGCCCAAGTCTCCTGAAAGAGCACTGAATTCTTGGTCCGCGTCCACTGACGACGTCTTCACGATTGAAGCGAGTGAGCCGAAGCGCCTGATTACCGGGCGCGACGTAAACATTCACGGTATATGCCGTCGAAGAAAACGCCTCCGCGAGGTAGCGCAAAACCAACATCTGCACAATTAGCGACTCGATGTCCTTTCACAATTTTTCAGATCCGATCAACTCGCGATTAAACAAACCGGAACTCACGTCTTTCGACAGCCCCACTTTGCCGCCGGCCACGGAATCATAGTCAATTTGCATCTTTTCCTTGCCTTTCCGGCGTTTTCCGCCCCCACCGGTTTCGAACGAACCGCCACCGAGGCCACGCGCCAGGTCACTGAGGCCAGCGATGGTTAGCCGCCCACCACTGCCCTCTACAGCTTCAAGGATTTTTAAGAGTTGCCATGCTTCAACAGTGGCGTCCTTGTGCTCCACATTGTCTGGTGGCCTCGTGCAGTTGTCGCAATGGCCACATCGGTCCATAGCATTTGATTCGTCCGTGGTCCATGAGGCCACAGAGAGATCCGATGATGCTGAAAAGTACCTAGAGTGATCGTCAGACATACTGCGTGGGTAGACATGCAAACACGAGTTAGACCCACTTGGCAAATAGGATCTTCCGGCATTCTTGCATATCTTGTGCGAAACGTAACATGTCATGCACTACGGAGGTGGGGAATTCTAGCGTGATGATTCAAATTGCATGTGTGGGGATGGCTTACATTTCACCACGCCATCCTGGTCACTGCACGTAATGGAAGCTTGGCGAGTTGCGTCCTGCGGACGATAGTACAACAAACAGTCTGCCTCTTGGCCATCCCGTCCAGCCCGTCCCGACTCTTGATAATATCCATCAAGAGACTTCTGTGGAACGGGAAAGACTTAGTGAATACGCAGGGAACTGTAGAGCTTTCACGAACAGATATCTAAATAGGTTTAGTGACGTGACCACGTGAGATAAATATCTCAACTAAAACACGCACCGTATGGTGAAGCACGAATCGAACATTGCCCTTGTCAATCCCTAGGCCGAAAGCTACACCAAGGGTCATCAAGGCCCGAAATTCACGTGGTATGGCACACGAGGCGGACCTATTGTAGCACAAACCACCTGAACTTTCCCTTCTCTCCACTGCGTGTGCAGCTTTTCTTTCTGACCATCCTCGACATCCGCATGATAGACGCCCGTTTTAATGCGACCATTGCTGACCGCCTGGATGCTTTCAGCAACTGATTCTGCATCCTTCAACGTCATGAGCTCAATATCCCGTAGTTCCTCGCGGGAGAATACCTTCTTCGCGAGGCAATATATGATGCCACTGTGACCACTGTGATTCTGCAAGATGTAGTCCGACATCGACGCGATGTGTTCTTTCGCTGAAGATGGTTTAGGCAGGACAGTGTAATGCAAATTTTTGCGGTACAGAGGTGCTGAAAAGTACACCGTTCCATCACGTGGGGCAGCTGGGTGCGACGTCATGTTGCTTCAACTGTCCACACATTCGTAAAAACGAATACCTTTGCTGTCTACCACTGGTTTCATTTTGAGAATCTTGAGAATATCTTGGAGGACTCTTGGTGGGCAAGTTGCTGATAATGCGACAATAGGCACATGAGGAAAGAATTGGCGGAGAACGCTCAATTTTCGGTAGTCTGGGCTAATGAACGGTCAGTGAACTGTTCGTATGCTCGGAGGAACAAAGGTAGTACCGAAAATCGTGACCCATTTGAGATGCGCAGTGAGCTTCATCGATGACGATCCTTGCTGCATGGACGAACACTTATCATGGGATTTCATAGCTACAGCATCAAATCTTACCAAGCTTTCCACCTTCCACAAGCTTGCGCAGAACAGACATGAACGTCTTGCTTTTGGCTATTTTCTCGGGCTACGACAAATCAGCACGAGACCATCTTTGAGCTACTGAATTACCGTGACGTAGCACAATTTAATGTCTCGACCTTGCTGGTCATGCACTCGAGAGGACGCCATGGATGTTAATCTCTGCTGAATCTCGTTTAGTACAGGTCGTGGGGTTCCTCCCGTCAGCATGACAGCTTCGACTTGAAGTACAACAGTATTAAAGGAGAGAAATGTCACATAGAAATAGACATGCCTCCCGACTCTCTCAGATGTAGAATCTGATCCGTCATCAGGGAAATGAGGGGAGATATCACAAGTGTACAGCCAGGCGTCAGGAGTGCGGGTAGTTGGTAGGTTAAAGACTTTCCACCCCCTGCAATGACACATTAGTACCCGAGATACATCCCTCATTTATTGACTAACTTACCTGTTGGCATGACACACACAATGTCCCGTCCATCCATATTAGCATTGCAGACACTATTGTCGATGCATTGAAATTCAGAAAGCAAGTCGGGTACTGCACTTACCCTTTCTGGCACAGTCGAAAGTCGCTAATGTTGAAAACCTTCTTCATTGTAGCTTGCAATTGCCTTGACCAGTCGAAGCTGGCAGTGTAGTCGACTGTGGCAGCTTTGTTCTTGCCCTTAGTGCAGACAGCGTCACCGAGCCCTTGTGCTGGCTGTACATGATTGATACGGTCGCGTTCTTGAGTGAGGTCCCTCTTTTCAGCAATTAAGGTCTCCCGTAGAGCGGTCAACTTTCTGATCTGCTCATCTACCCCTTGTATTTCAACCTCTAGAGAAGACAATCGAGTGTTGAGACCATGTTTCTGAAGATATGACGGTTTCTCCAGAGATTTGGATGAACCTGACCCAGGTGCACCGCGACAGTGGTCCACGAGCGACATCTCAATGATATCGTCCATCTGCAAGCCCAGGCGTCAATGGAATGATCATGTGAAATTAGATCCTACCGACGTCATCTGATGCGACATGATCTGAGATGTACTTCTTGCTCATATGCTTTCCTGTCGTTGGGCACTCTGTTCTGTGGGGCACTTGGGCAATGGGAAAGCAATCTGTTTGGATAAATCGCTGACGCGACAACTAAACACGGCGCTCGCCGCTGACGTCGCGAAAGCAGAAAGGCACGTGACCTGACAACGTGACGCGTTTATTTTAAGCTTTCGAGGCAAAACGTTCTTCAAGTTTACATTCGAGAACTTCGATAGCCCTGATGAAAAGAGATATGCGGGAGTGGTGCCCCACCCATATTATTTGGTGAATTACCACTGGCAGGACTGCAAGTTTAGCTCCGAGCCCACAGACGGCTTCGATGTGACGAACCTCTCCATTTCCCAGCTCTGGGCTCAGGGTCTTGGAAGCCAGAGTACTACATAAGTCCTAGTCGTCACTCGCGCGCCTTTATTTCCACTCAGATCGTGCTCTACTTATAGCTGTGAAGTCAAACATCTGACATTAATATTGACAAAACGGTCATTTTCAAGTCGTGTCTTCTCAAACTCGTCCACGCCATACCTCAAATCGAGCGGCTGCCGTGATTTCTATAGACCTCGTCCTTTTGCTTATGCTTGTTCATTTACGTTTATGAAGACACGTATCATAGAGAACCCGCAAATGTCCCGGCCCGAAACTGGCCAAATTTTTGGAGACTTACATTCCGTTTACTTAGTAGTCGCACAATGAGGCTCGATCATCTTGAAGCTTAAGTGACACTTTTTTCTTATCAGAAGCTTCCCTTGCAATGACTCACGATTGCTTGTTATTAGTGACGATTGTGATGTTACCGATAGCTTTCGCTATGGCATTCGAATTATGAAAGTTGACAAGTCCAACCGATGAAACCCTGTCTTTTGCGGCAACACCCATATCATATTACTCATTTCGCTCATCTGCGAACCTGACAAGAACATGTTAGCCATATAATTGCAGGTTTTATACGTATGAATGAACCTGTCACCCATTCCTGCGCTAATTTTCCCAACGTCTCTCCTCTCACCTAAGTCATCATACACGAACCTTCTTGCTTGTGAAGTGTTTGTCGGAGTAAACAAATGTGGAGCAATCAGGTAGGGATTAACCATTAGCCCATGTATCTGTGGTTTGGTGCTCATGCTTCCCAAAGCGTCGCCGCACGTATGTAGTTCCGGCTGCCACTGAACTTACTTATGTCCACAATACTCGGCCGAAAATCTATTCTTGATTTCATCTCCCCGAGACGCGAGCCTCTTGTGACTCTCGTGATATGTGAGAACGTATGTTATTACATGTGCTTAGGCTGCTTGGTTTACTAATGGCTGAGGCATCCTGGTCTGCCACGGGGGAGACCGTAATACGGTGATGTTCTGTAAATCTTATCGATCGTATCTCATCGACCTATAAAACAAAATCATCTTGTGGCATCATAAGATCAAACTCTTATGATAATGGACGACACTCAAAATCGCGTCAGCACATTGTCATGTACTGCACACGCCCTGCAGGACCGAGAGTTGATACTTGTAAGTCACTGCGGTATTCCCTACATGGAGGGAGACTGACTTTGAGCAGGTTAACTTCGACGAAGGAGACCCACGCGACCCAAAAAACTTCTCTTACGCACGGAAGTGGGCCATCACGCTAACCTGCTGTGCATTCACTGGAATCACGGGTGACGTCAATGTTTAGTATCTGTGTCATTCAATCTGATATCTTCAACAGCGATTGCATCGTCGTCCTATCCAATCAGTTATGAGTCGATGATCAAGGACCTAAATTGCACTGAACTTCAGGCGACCCTGGGTCTGAGCTTATACGCGCTAGGTTTCGGAATCGTTCCTTTGATTTCTTCGTCATTCAGTGAGGTATGAACTTCGGTTTAGCGTCATCGTTGATGACCAAGCTCCATCTGCACTTCAGGAGTGTGGCAGACGACCTGTCTACATCACATCATCCATTTTGTTTATGCTAGCTGAAGTTATGAATGCGCTGTAAGTCGCCGCATAATTGTCGCAACGGACGGCCCTCATCACTGGCAGGGCACCAAACATACAAACTGTAATTGTGGCGCGTGCGCTGCAAGGAGTCTTTGGCTCGACTGGTGCATCCTTGGTTGGAGGTAGCATCGCTGATATATGGCAGCCACATGAGTAAGGTGTAATGCCACACGTGGTAGCTCACTTATTGACAGCGTTCCAGACGCGGAGTGCCGATGTCTATATTTGCATTCTCAGCGTTGTTTTTTTTCGGCCTCGGATCAGTGTTTGGGGGACTGATTGCTGCTGACTCGCACCTCGGATGGAGGTGGGTGCAATGGGTACAGGTCATGTTCGTCCAAAAAAAACCACATCCTTTGAAGTACCTCTGCTTCTAATACTCTTATTTCTTAGGTTCGCTGGGGCATTTGTTCTCAGCGTCATCCTGGTGTTGAGCGAAACGCGTTCATCCATTGTTCTGGCCCGTATCGCGAAGGGCGTCAGGAAGACGACTGGTGACCCCAGGTATCGGTCCAGCGCTGAGATCGGCAAACCAAGCATGTTATCTATGATTAAGACATCGTGTACAAGGCCATTGTGTACGCACGATAGACTTTTTCGGAGCTTTTCCTCACCTCGCAACCACAGATTTACTCTTAACTGAACCTATTGTGCAAAGCTTTAGTGTCAGTGACTAACTTTTTGTACCGTATATGATTGTTGACATCATGGTAGCTTTGGATTGGCTTCACTTGGGGCGTCCTGTTCTGTTTGCTCGAGTAAGCATTATTGACTCCTATGTTTTACGTCAGTCGCTGAGGTGTATCAAACGGAAGATCGGTCACTACGGAGTTTCAGTCCGTTTACAACTTCAGCGTCAGCCAGACAGGGTTTGTTTTCATTTCTCAAAGGAAAGTATTTCTTTTGTACATTTGTACCGCGTCTGATCTTTAATCTCAACAGTATCGGAGCTATCATAGGTCTAATGGCTAATTTGTACCAAGAAACTTTATACAAGTAAGTAATTCAACATAAGAAATTTGTCATGGCTTATGTGCTCCAGAAAATCATTCGCGAGGAAGCGCCAAGAAGCGCGGCTATACGTTGCATGCGTCGCTGCTATTGTCCTGCCAGTCTCGATGTTCATCTACGCGTGGACGGCATCACCTAACATTCACTGGATAGTACCAGCGATCGGATTAACTGTGTGTCGCAGACAAGTGATTCCTTAAAAATGACCTTCCTGATTCGTTGGATCGACAGGGGTTTATGTCTGGGGTCCTGATAATACTCCAAGTTGCATTTTTGTATCTCGCCGACTGGTATGTATCATGACACATCTGTCCTTTGAATTCCAACGTGCGATATACCTAGCTACGGTCCGTATGCCTCTTCCGCCCAGGCGGGGCAGAGCTTGGCTCGTGAGTCCATACAGTATACCTGTTCATTCCGTTGGACTAATGCACAAAAGGTAATGTGATGGCAATGATATTCCCGCTCATCACGCAGCAGATGTTTGCTAGTATGACATATAAATGGGGATTGACACTCTGGGCTTTGCTGTCTGCGGTGATGGCACCAACTCCATGGGTGAGCAATTTGCATAGATCGCCCGGTCCCAGGAGTTTCATCGTCTCGATCTAGGTCCTCTTCTTCTTTGGTTCAAAGATCCGCTCTCATAGCAAAATCTCTCGCAAAATTCTGGAGGCTGAAGCACAACAGTTAGATGGCGACAAAACTGTTGTTTCTAGCCCCACTGAGGAAAAAAGTATGCAAGTGTGATGAATTCTTGCTCGGCTTCTCGCGACCGCAATCATGATCCTTTATGTGGACGTCATGACTTACCGTGGATATATGCATGCACCCCGTTTTTCAATAGATGCAGATTTGGACTAATTCAGACTTTTGGGTTGGCCTTGAGCGTTGGAGTGGCCAAGGCTGACGAAGGGCATGCGAGCCGCTGGCAGGGAAAGATGTGAGTACAACTGAAGGTGTAGTTGCGAACCCTTGTGAGCACCGCTGCGACGCAAAGGACTGATTAAGCTACGGATCTACCCGCGTCCATCCCTATCATGGGGGGCCCAGCGTAAGCGTCTACTCAACGGTCACCAAAACGTGGAAAACGCAATCGCCGCAGCCAAGGTCGAGTTGTGCAGGACATTACCGGTGGCGAATGCTACTAGCTTCAAAAGGATCGAAGGGCACTCCACGGCCATTAATGTCCCTTGCGATAAATCATAGCCATCCCCCCGTACCCCCGATGAGACAATCAACCAATACAATCTACAGATCAGAGCGAACCTACAGGTATCGCTATACTCTTGCACTGGCACGTACACAGCTCCAAGAATCAAGCAAACGGACAACTTAAGGGTGATGATGAAGTTATGCCCGTGAGTAAGATACGATTGAGCGACCCTAAGTGGGGGGTTCCTCTCCATTTACACCGAATGGATCATGATTCATCGGGACGACAGGATTGGGCAGCTTCAACATAATTAGCCGAGTATGCGCCCCATCATCCATACGTTTTCATGTTTCCACCCGTTTACGATGATCAAGTTTCGATTGTTGACTTCTCGTCCTCGGTCGTCGGTATGACCTTTACTACACTGGATGGCTTCTAGCTATCTCCAAATCCCCCTTATTTTCCGAGTCAGCCGACAGTTGCGTCTGACAGTGTCGTAGTCGAGTGCCGGCATTAGTATTACAACACTTTCGGTTCCTCGATTTTATACACAACCTGATCGAGCTGAATTTCACACGCCGGGGATATCAGGTACGGAGTCGTCCCATTCGCATGCAATTTGTAAGTAGTCCTTGACTCGGGCAGGACTCGGGCAGAAAATGAATATTAGTATTTGCCCGAGTCATGATGTGACCTTATGAGCATGAGTCATGATGCTACGTACTCTACAAAAGTAAGAAAGCTTATCATCAAGCCAATCTCCAACGTTGCACCATTGCTCATTCACCTGTAGGTTTTCACTGGGGATACTCTACGTGTGTTCGGTTCGACACTCCGCGCATGCGTTTGCAATCCCGAGAAGGTAGTACGAGATTATGAAGCATGAAACTAGTAAGGAAGCTTCCTACTAGGCATGCTAATATGTTCGGGTGCGACCATGCACCGAACATGCATGGCCTCGCCGAATGTTTCCCCGAACTGCTGCGGCTCAGAACAGGCTACGTTGATATTCGAGCGGACACTTTGCTATGAGTGAAATACTAGTCCTCCTTTCTCGACACCGCCAAGCACGTAAATGAGTGACATCGCATCAGCATACAATTGAATTGTAGTCCATAAGTTAAGTTCGTACGCAAGTCTCCACCAATGAGAGCGCTGCGCAGGTGAAGGGGGCTCGCGTAGGAAGCAATAACGTAAAATGAATGCCTCTCTCAGATGCCAGTCCCTTGGCAGATGCCGGCTGGCAGGTATACGTATTAAATTTCAAGCGTCTTTTCGGCTCCAGATTTTCTTTTTAAGAGGCTGCCTATGA
>MU837048.1:127396-167733 GCA_029603245.1 Rhizopogon salebrosus TDB-379 | reverse complement strand
TATAAGATAGGCTATGCGGAATTTCAGTGTCTAGAACCCGGAAAGTGACATTTTTTCAGTGTTTAAAATACTGAAATCGGATCAACACATTTATAGCTAACCGTTTGTGATACTGAAAATCAGGATTTGCGACACTGATATGTACTTCTGGAACACTGAAAATCACAATTTGCGATACTGACATTTACGCATGGGATTGTAATACAGGCCCGAGTCAAGCGGTACATGATACACGAGCAGTCAGAAAACGAAGTAAGGATAACAACCTTGCGTCCAGGGTCCATGAAAAGAGTTCCAGAGCATCTCAAACAAGAGGAGCCACCGTTTGTGAGCCAAGTCCATGCTTCAAAGAAGAGATGCGGCTGAGCGATAGAGTGAAAATGGTCTTGAGCGCATCTCGATTGAATTGGTGGATCTGCCAAGATGAGCAAGCCATGTGAGGTTCAGTCTGACGTACCTTGCACCTTGCGAACGGTTCTGAGCGGTCAGGTTCAGTTTTTCGGGGGTTCGAACGTAAACCCAAAAAAATTCGTAGCTGGCAAAAATACTGCACTGTATATGCGTGGTGTATGTGGTGGAATGTGATGGTTGAGTGAGTTAGATGTCCTGTGCCCAAAGCGTGAGACTACTGCAGCCCTCTGGTACAAGACGTAGTATGCCAACGGACTTACAACATTCTGGAGGCATTTGAGGCCATCGTTATAGTGCTGAGGTGCATGTTTCAAACGACCTTCGGGCTGTCAGGTTCTATCGGAACATCGAGATAAACGGAGTAACATACCAGTGAGCCGCTAATGCGCCAGCGTATCTCAACCAAATAGTCCATCAAAATTGAGAAACTTCGAAGAGTCCTAACAAAAAGACATGCATGACACCCACTACGCAAAGTAAAGGAGAAATACCTGAAAGAATTCTGTTGATCGACGTGATGACATCAATCCATGACGCGTGAAGGTGGACGAGGTGTTGTGCATGTGGGTGAAGGAGCCAATCTTGAACGTAGCAGGCATGATCGCCGCCCAGGAACGCGAAGGGTAATACTGTTGCTACGAAGGATATGAGGAGAATTTAGGACGTCCTCGACGATCTCATTCACGCACCCATTCACCACAACGATCAGGAGGAAGCCCACAGCGATCCCAAGCCATACCATGCTCTTGTCGTGGTGCCTCGCGGGGTTTGGCGCGTGAAGTATGTGGTGGCGGTGGCATGAGACGCTTAGAGTCGAAAACGCTGTAAAAACAAGAGGTTAGCGTAAAATTAAATGTATGATGCAAGTAACATCACCAGCGGCCTCGATACCAAGCGAAAGAGGAGTGACATCGAGAGGAGGAGGTCCTGGGTCGTCTTATTCTTAACTACCGACACAGATGGGGCGGGTGTAACAGACGAGCTAGGGCTCTTCACCCTCGCCGCAGATGCATGGCACTCTTCTTTGTGCTGGCACAGTAAGGACGGGGCAGTTGGTAGGCATATTCTTGCTGGAACAGTCCTTGGTGCGTGTGCGAGGGTGGGACTGGGTGTGAGTGTGAGTGTGAGTAACGCTATGGGCCTGGGAGTGCGTACCATTTTGCTGCGTGTCTGGTGTCTTTCAGACGTCTGAGGTGGGATCAAAGTCCACACGGTGATAAACTACGTGCAAATACAAAAGCACTTACTAGCGGCACCGTGACTGAGGTGAACTCTGAGAGTGTGCCCTCTGGTGACCAGGGTGTTCTAGCAGGGTTTTCCTGGTTTGCAGGATCCGGGGCTGTGGTACACTGGCATGTCGTGAAGGTCCGGCTTGTGGACGCGGTCTGGTCTATGAAGTAGATGATCAATGAATGCCTCTGAAGGCAAATAGAAGCACCTATGCATGTGGGAGTTGCAGGGAATTGGCATGTCGTGAAGATCCAGTTTGTGGAGGCGCTGAAGTCTATGAAATAAACGATCAATGAATGGTCGTCAAAGCACCTCTATGCAAGCCAAAACTAGTACCGGGAAAAATTCCTCAGTAGCGGCATGATAGCAATTCTAACAAGTACCGGTAACCATACAACCCAGCGGTTGATAGCTCATTCATGAAGGAAGGGGCAAAAGCAAGAAGCCGTTCCTCCTCTGTAACTCCTTTGTCGCCATAATGCCGAGATATGCGATCGAGCAGAGACGTCCAGATGATGTGACTAGCCAAAGTTCTGCGATCTGAGCGAAGTCAGCTTTCAATGACCATACGAAATCGCCGAGTCCAGCAGAATTAAGGGATACTGGCCAACCGAGTCGATGACAGAGGGGACCATTTTAAGATGACCGGATATATGCGCTTGTTTCGGTTCATTTTCTTTGAATGCTTAACCTAAAAACATCAC
This sequence comes from Rhizopogon salebrosus TDB-379, assembly GCA_029603245.1. NCBI lineage: Eukaryota > Fungi > Basidiomycota > Agaricomycetes > Boletales > Rhizopogonaceae > Rhizopogon > Rhizopogon salebrosus. Next base: position 165,388 of record MU837048.1, on the reverse strand, counting down.
AGTTGGTTGTGCTCATGCGTGAATGATAAAAATTACGTTCCTTTATGGGCTTGTCGTATCCCATCCTTCTTCTATAGTTGCCGTGGCTTTGTAAAAACTGCTGTAGAAAATAATTAACAGGCCAACCATGTCGGAAGTTGGCTAAGGGCGGGATTTCGAGCATAGCCTAGCTAATATCAGCGCATATATGCATGTAAAATGTAAAACCGACACGTATTAATGTAATGATGGTACCTACCACCATTGAGGGCTGATACCAAACGGTGGTATCAAGTTGAAGGCCGTTGGCCTTGCCAATCTCAATAATTTGTGCCTTGAGTGGACTGTTTCTTCGCGGTGTGCGTTCGAGCCATGGTAAGTGGTGGATGTAGATGATCAACAAACAATCAGGGGGTTGTTGACGTGTTGTTTGTTCCTCACGTGATCGTGTATCCAAAGGTTGCCAATGCACGGCTTCAAACTTCAAAGCATGTTGTGGGGGAGGGCGCCGACCACACAATAACCGACTTGGACGTGTAAGTTCCCCAATAAATAAATGCTCTACTCACTAACTAGGCCTCATTCGCCTTCAGTTGCTTTCATCGTCAATTTTGTGTTGCGTTTCACGGAGACATAGACACTTCGTGTTTTCGATGCTTTTGACCCATAGTCATCTATAACATCTACTTTCTTGTGAATGAATTTAAGCTACCGACTTGCAATTCTACTAGCAAAGCTGTGAGGCCAAATCCGTTGAAACCAGGTCGAAATTGCGGATCCGTTGTCAACGTTGAAATCGTATTTGGACGTTTTTGAGGCTCCAAATCCAAGTCCAAATCCAAGTCCAAATCACATCCAAATCGACTTCGAAATCAAACTTTGAACTCCCGTACTGAAACACCATCACAGTCCGAGATGTCCAACAGCAAGAAAAGGTATTGCCGCTGTTCCCCAGAGTGCAAAGAACGAAAACGCCTCCTCAGTTATCGGCAGCGACCCCGTCATTACAAAAGGCAAATCTGGCCAATGTCTCACCTTCTATTTCCCCCAATGAATCGCTGCCAGGAGATCCAGAGATGATGGAATTGGATTCCAAGAGTTGTACAGTGTCCGAGTCTGATCCAACTGGTGGTCCCGGTGTCAGTATGGGTGAACCCAGTGATGAAGGCTCTCGGCCTTGGAGTCCAATTCATTCGGAGTGCGGTGGACCTGCATCAGTGTTAGCCCAGTAAGGACTCCAGAAGAATATAAATATACCGACATAGTAGCATGTCAACTTGTTGGCCCGCCGTTTAGGTAAGGGCGAGACGTCAAAGATCTAGTGAAATAGGTGAGCGACAGATAAGACTTTTCGCAATTGATTGGCGCACGTCTCTAGATGAAGACGCGTGTCCCTAGTAAAGAAGCGAGATGTAGTGCGAAAGGGAGACTGAAATCACTTGCCTTGAACACCCTGTCGACCTGTGCGTTGCCATCATGCAAGGAACTCACCACCATTCCGGTACCACGTTCTGAACTCGGGGTGGTCGCCAGTTGGTAGGCGTATTCTTGCTGGAACGGTCCTTACGAGTGCATTTGACCGTTTTGAGAATCCACCGTGGAAGGGGCTTGCATCTCGGGGACGCGGTATTGCGAGAGAGTAAGGAGTGATTCTGTGATGCTTTCGTCATCGTCATCATCCACGACACGTGAAGGTGGACGAGGCGTTGCGCTTGTGGGAGAGGGTGCGTGCATTTGGGTAGTGGGAGCGTGCTGGAACATTGGAAGGAGTGAGCATGCATTTTTGAGCGGCGGGCGCATCCTGGAACGCTAGGGCGACGTTTGGGTGATGGGAACATGCTGGAATGATGAGGGAGGTCGAGTTTTGGTAGTGGGAGCATGCTGGTGGAATGTCGCATACATAGATCTTGAGTGGACCAAGTTCGGATGCTAGTTTGCGTGAGTCTAGTGAGAGGACAAGGGAGTGATAAGCACTTTGGTCGAGTGAAGCAAGGAGATAGCGGGAATTGAAGTCCCAGAGCTCGGTGGTGTGGTCGAGGGAAGCGCTCGCAAGGAGAGCACAGTCATTCGAAAGTGCGAGACCAGCATTGCGCTGCAAATTGATGCTTGAGACCTCGAAATGAAGGCGCGGTAAGTGGGAGGGACTGCTGGTTGGAGGAGGGAGGCTAGAGACGCGGATGGGGGAATGGGGACTGGTTAGAATGAAGAAATGGCCCTGGAAGGTGCTGGAAGGGTGTACTTTGGCGTGCGGACGAGAGGAGGGCGTTGAGATGTGCTAGAGAGCTGGCAGGGCGCGTTTTGGTGCGTTGAAATGGACGGAGAGTGCAGGAGGGCTGGTTTGAGCTAGTTGCAAAGTGCTGTAGTGCTGGAATAGCGCGCTTGGGCGAGCAAGGGCATTGGAGGGTAGACTTGGGTGAAGAACTGGGGAGTGCTGGAGGGAGAGCAAGCAAGTGGAGTAAACGCAAATTAAAATACTCACTTCAAATGACTCTACTTTGAAATGGAAACCCTCCCAGCATTCCACAGCTCCAGGGCGCGAGCTACGAACATCCGGTGAGTAGTACAGCTGTTGTAAAAGGGGGGAAAGACACGTAGATACAGAGTCAAGAGACATCGGAGACGCGGCGTAACTCATATTGTGATGGCAGGTCCCTCGTTCCAAGAATCCAGCGTGCGAACATGAAGGGTGGGTGGTATCATCGCAGACTCGATGAAATTGTCCCCGGATAGTCGCGTAATTGTCGGAGGGGGGGGCGCTCGTCTCAGGGAATGGTAGAACAGTGAATTTCAATGTGTCAGGCGTTGAGCAAGCAAATCAGTACCAAAAGCACTGAACGCGTGAACACTGGAAAATTAAAAATATCAGTCAGTGTAATTAGTACTGAATGATGTCACAGGCACGCGGACACTGAAAATAACTGCTGCCTTTTTCAGCGACTATGTCATTGATAAGTGTCACTGAATGTCTTAAACATTTATTTTCAGTATTTTTACTTCCCACAGTGTCTTTCTGTCTGTAGACTGTCTTTTTCTGAAACGTTGTCCATTTCTACGTGTAAGAATGATGAAGGTGTGCTATTGACTAGGAACGGATAAGTATGCGAGTGGCAAGCACTCTATCCAGCTCTGCCAGCACCGCGGCATCTTAGTAATATTCCCTTCCGCACTGGCAAAAGTCTTTACTGGGCGTTTACGCATCTCATTCTACCTTACAATTTGGGAAGTAGAAAAAATATCACCGCATCCTTACTTATCCCGAAGTCATGGAACCGGAGAAGAAATTACCAATGGCAGAGTCCTCAAGAACCTAAGCTAATTGTACCACAAACCCTCTCAATATTCTCTGCCTACGCACATTGATACGAATGTTATACATGGACTACACCAGTGCCGGAACGGCAATATCCAAACATCAGTAGATTCAACGACCTATACATTACAAATTTTGAGATGTGCATGAACAGTTTCAGAATACAAAAGCCCCAATAGCAAGACGGGAGAAATGATCAAGCAACTGGCGGGGTAGAAATCATGTGTCAAGGAGGTCCCTGGGCATATCCACAAAAGCAGCAGTCCCATTTCCCATGAGAGCAAGCTGAGTAAGACACGCTGAAGTCTGGCGGTAAATCCTCTCCAATGCCGGATGAGCGGGCCGCCCTTGTGATTCTATGGGGAACGGTGAGCGGATATAATCAAGTCAACTTGATGAATCCACTCACGTAAAATGGCCTGGTTCACCTCCGTCGCAAGATTGGCTCTTGCCGCCTGCCCCGCAACTTCGGCAGCATCCCCACCCGCCCCGAGCGGATCCTCGAATGCCATGATCACACTCGTGCGCTTGAAAATGGCACGCACCTCCGGGCGGTCTTTGTAGTCCGATTGCAGCTCCTGTCCATACGCAACCGCACGCTCCAGAGCCGATCCATACTGAGCCACAGTCGCACCTGACAAACTCGAATGTGAATAAGATGCAAAAGATGCTTTGCGCTTGTGCTTGATAGGAATGGCGCTGGTGCTGCTGCCGCCGCCGCCATAGCCATTCATAACTCCAGCATCGGAGACACCCGCCTCATCGTCGACGTCCATCCTCATTCCATCCAGTGTGCCTTTATCATCGCCATCCACTTCTACACTCATCTCTGCCTCCTCTGCGCGCATCCGCTTCCTCAGCTCCGCCGCCTCCAGCACCAGCTCCACAAACTTGCGACATCGTAGTTTGAAGAGCATAAGTCCTGCGTCCGCGTCAAGGGCTTGTGGGAAGTGCGTTTGTGTGTCGGAAAGTGCGGCGTCGATATCACCAGCCAGCACGGCGTGCACAATACGAGTGCGTGTATCGATGTCGTCCATGGATGCAGGGGCGATTGTAGGCGATTGAGGCACGTCATCCATATCCATGATCTGATCATGTTCGACCAAGTGACTCGTGGAGGATGAAGCGAATGTACTGGATGATTTAAGGGTCGAGAGCCCCCCACGAGCGGAGGACTGCACCTCGAATGCTCGTGCCGTACGTGCATACCCGTGATGAGACAGGTACGCAAGAACGAGGTCATTGATCTGGGACTTCACGTGGGTCTCCGTGTTGGAGGTTGATGCTGGAGTGAGATCTTTGCCTTCTCCGCCGGCTACTGGCCACGTCCAAGGCGCAGACTGAATGGATGTCCATGTTGCGTTGCGTTGTTGAAGAACATGATTCTCGATGTCAAACTTGAATAGCTCGTGACCAAAGTTAGCCCGCACAGACTCCCCGGGATGACAAAGCCCAACTGCCGGGTAAAGATCACAATCCTTGCCAATATTGTCGAAAACAGGGTCTGAGGGAACTCAGAATAAAGTAAGTCAAATAAGAGAAGAATGCACACCAAGCAGAACGCCATTCTTTGTGTAGAAAGCGCGGTTCTGGCTGAAGTCAATACCACAGCCAATGACGTCTCCAGCTAATGGTTTCAAAGTGGGTTAAGATATTCAAGTACATCATAAAGCTGACTCACCTCCAAACTGGGGACCATAACGCGTTCCAGTCTTCTCAGCCGCAAATGACAAGCCGTCATCGCCGTGGTACCCCCATGAGGTCTTCTCCCACCCTGGTAAGCGGGATAGCTTAAATTCGCGGCCCACGAAACTACAAAGAGGATATCAGACAAATTAATTCCACATGATCAAACGTCATTCGAACCCAACACTGATATGCCTAAATCATGCGTGAGATGGATCATCAAGAATTCCACACATAAACTACTCACCCCTTGCTGCTATTTGTCTTGCTGGTGATCTCGACCTCATAGTAATATATCCCACAGGCGGGTGGGATAGGGAAGATCGTACGGGCAGCAGCAGCAGTATCTTTCTCAGAGCTGCCTGGAGATCCTGTCTCAAGTTGCATGACATGTCAGGTAATTCCATTGTCTTGGCATGAACTGACCTTGGTAGCTAAGGTCCCTCCCGTCTGTGGAGACGCTTAATAGAGAACTTCTATACTCCTCACTCCACCTAGTAGGGAGACGGAGGGGGGCGGGCGACATCAAAATGGTCTCCTGTTGTCGAGAGGACAATTCTCCGGAATGGCTCATGTCTTCCTCGTCGCTATCAGAGCTGGGAGATCTGTGTGATCTCCTCCTATTAACACCATAGTCGGTTCGGGCGACCGCGGGTTCAGGCTTCGGAGACGATGCAAGTTGAGGAGGGGTGTCTGTCTGCAGGAGGTGTCGCAGCGCAGATTGGTCAAGGTATGCAGGGCGAGAAAAAGGAGCAACGTCGATAACCATCGGGCCCGCACTCGGGATCGCTAAAGCAGGTCTGTGAGAGCTAGGCGCTCTAACACCAGTCCCACTCGCCCGACGAGCATGAGAAGGTAAAACAGATGAAGAGGTCGGGCAAGTGGTATCAGCTCTGATTACGCGTGGTTCGTAGTATACGTGCGTTGGTGCAGTTCCTGTGCCTGAGAGGACAGAAGAGCTTGGCTGTGTGAACGACCGAGCTGTCGACCGCATTGGAGGGCTGGATGCCACAGCCATGGAGCTGGATCCACGGACACTACTGATACCTACATTAGGACTGCGTTGCGGCCCTCCCTGGTTCACAATACGAGGGCGCGACTGTGTGCCCGGGATGGAGATGACGGACTCAATATGTCGTGCGGGAGAGTTAGATATACCACCCCGAGGTGGAACGGAGACACTAGAGGACCTTGTGGGTCTACTGGTCATCCTCGGTTTGTCTTCTGTAGACGAGGTTCCTAGCAGGAAGTCAACCCCAAGTTGTAGCTTGAGACCTGGTGTATCTGATAACTGTGATCAGGAAATCAACACCGGGATGACTTGGGAGATGGATACTACAATGAAAGTCGTGAACAGCGGATGTATGGTTTGTTCGCAAGTTTGGCCTACTTAAAGGCACCTGAGCTGGTCCATCCTCATCGACAACGGCAGCTCCATGATGTCACGTTACCCGGTATGTCACAGGCCGTCACCCTCGTCACCACTTCTTGTCACGCTGAGTACGCGTCCTCCACTCACCAACCTTACATTCAGATCGCTACCATGGTGCGTATTCATGTCGCTCAGTCCGGAGACAAACCAATATCTGTATTTTAAAAGGAACCTTCATACCGCATCGTCCCTCCTGTCCAACCCCAAACTGCATCTGTAGCTGATACCGCAGGTAGCTTAGGCCTGCATGACACCTTCCAGTATGGACTCCGCAGTTTTGCAACTGAGGCGAGCAAAAATGGCTTCGAGAGCCGTCTTGCAAATGTCTGTTTGCAGTCCACTATAATCGTGTACCCCCATCTAATAACGTTCATAGTGGGAAGAGACGCAGGACAACTTAAAGCTAACTATGCTACGTGATCTCCATGGTCTGCATGCACCTATGAGGTTACTTATGGAACGCCGAATCGTATCCTCCGTGAGCATGCATGCATGCGCTGAATATCTACAAATTAAATAAAATTCCATCTAGAGTCCTCATATGCCTGCCATGCCCCAATCAAACATCCATCTCGACATCCTGATGGGTCGGGATGAGATGCTGGACCCATCTGACTTCTTCTTCGGTGCGCGTAGTTTAACTGACACTCGGATGGTACGGTCTGACTGGGATTCTCCGTAGGCATGGAGAGCGGTCCTCCGTTAAACATTCATAACGATATGGAGAAGAAACTACGACTGTAAACTTTAGATCGTTGTATAACATCCTATTTCTGTTTAATGTCATAATTTGACCATGACAGCAAGGCTTATTTCAGAATCACTTGTGCGGGAAACAAACAGAAGTTATTATTACTAACGCTTTTCAATATGGGACAGGATGAATGAACGAATGCCGCCGTCTATAAATTGAATACGTGGGGTCCTATGATATGGATACAGCGTAATGCGATGTGAAAATAACAAAGTGGTGAAACACGGAAAAACTAATAGACTAAGTTACTCCGGGGGTACTGGTTCTACGATGCTATGCAACAGTGAATGACTCTCCACATCCACATGCATCCTTAATATTAGGATTATTGAACACAAACTTGGAGCTACAGAGGGAATTGTATCACATCAGTTCCGCACTGAAAGACAGACAAGAACAACCCACCTCAGTGCATCCTCCTTCCAGTCCATTTCACTGCCTATTATCGAGAATAGTGCCTTGCTGTCTATAAGCACCTTCACTTCATCCTGCGTTACAACCTCATCAAACTTGCCCGGCTTCTCCACATAATCAAGGTGGTAAGACAAGCCAGCACATCCCTTGTTGCGCACACTTATCCGGATCAATTGTGGTGTCGGACTATTGAGCAAACCACGCAGCCGCAGCACCGCAGTGGGTGTCTATGATAAATGAGTAAAATATACAGCTAGAGTGTTATGATCGACACATACCATACTTAACACCGCCTTGGTGGATCGGATAGTAGGCCGCGGTCGCTCTGCCTTTGGCACAGGAGGTGGGCGAGCAGCTACCTGCGGAGAGGCTGCATCTGACGATAGTGATTCCGCAGTGGGCACAACAACAGGTGGTGAATCTTTGAGAGGCTGCGTTACTTTGGGGCTCGTGTGCGCTGCCGGCCGCTGGGGTTGCGAGCTTAAGGCGGACATCATCGCACGATGATGGTTGGAGTGAATAGCAACAGCGCGTATTGAGTAAGTGACATTGCGTCCTGAACGCAGGTGGGCTATTGAAGATAACATATAGAGGATTGAAGAAGAGGTGGTTGGCGGATTGCACCGGAGCACAACTACAAGAACATGACAAAACCGAGATGTTATTGACACTTGCTTGGCCAACTTACATATACGTAAGCCAATCACCATGCTCCGATTTACCTCGCCTACTTTCACGTGGTGAGTTCAGGGGTTGGAACATACCAGTTAATACAGGAAGAAACTGGGCAATGGCTCAGTTCATGTGGTTCTAGATCGTGGATTACCGAGGGAACACTGAGCCCTCCTTTACTTGTCGTTTTGGGACAGTACAATCAACCTTTGGATTTCAAAAAGTACAGCTTCAAGATTTCAGAAAGTACGGGCTTTGTCCAGTCATACATACAAGTGAGGATGTATCAGTGATGAATGATGATTTAACTACTATCAGCGGTCGCAGCAAAGGTAAGCGTCTCAACACGCCCCTTTCCCTTGCTCTCTTTCTGCAACAGTTCATTGATTGCACGGATTCGGGAGGGTTCAATGAGCATAACCTAGACAATTCCGTCAAATCAAACAATAAACAGCGGACGATGAGAATACATACAGTTTCCCAGGTTTCACCCTTTTCCTCTTTCTCGACCTTCTCAGCCAACGCAAGAAGCTGTTCCTGCAGACGCTCCCCATCAGTAGCCGGGACAACAACGCGTACTCGCATCCTTGCGCGTTGAATCGGTAGCGTTGAATTACTTTGGATGAGTCGGAGGGTCTCTGCTACCTATGACTCCGTGATAAGAAAAGCCGTGTTGAATATCAACTGACGGTCACTCACTTGACTCTTAGCATTTTTTCCCGCTTTCACACTCACACCTGCTTCAGCCATAGCCTTTTCGATCATGCCGACAGGATATGGACGTTGAGTTCCAGGATCAACGCATTTCTCGGCAACCAATGTAGCAATCTCCCTGCGAAGAGAAGCGAGATCGTGATCACGCTCTTTCTCTCCTACTTGAACTTCGCCTTTCTCTAAAATCTATAGCACAGATAAGCAAAGGGTCGACATAACGCTGGGAACAGACAGACCTCCTTGACGACATCATTTACTGAGGTGGTTCCAAATGCTTTCTTGAGATCACTAGACTTTGCAACCTCGCCTTTGGATACATTCATGAAAACATTCGAGATTTGAAGGACATCATCTTGGTTTTTCTCTCTGCGCAACCACATTGAATTTCCCACGGAACCAATGTGCGAGGACGATCACCTACACTCCATTCCTCCACTCCTGCACCTTGTTTTTGTAGCAGGCAATCTGAGGGAAAGATAGACTGTCAGACCACGTTAGGACACAAGGATATCTACAACGCACCTCAAACCGTTTACCACCCTTCTTCAAGCGTACGATAGATACATTTGTGAGCCTGTACTTCACCTCGCATTAGCGTAAAGCCCCTAGTTCTGGCAGCTCAAGACTGACTTTATCTGATTTGAGGGTTGCTGGATAGGCATTGCGATTCAATGATACAGTTGCGTATAAGCTCGTCCAGTGATGCTATATAGATACAGTGAATAAATGGTCAAGTCATGATGATTCGAATTCGTCACCGGCAGCGAAATGATTCTTTGACTAAGCAAGTGTCTCACTATCTGGCAGCTGTGCACCGCAGCGTCTACAGTGATACACCACTCTCACATCTAGCAAGTCACACTCCACTATCCGGAAACGCTCTCCTTCTCCGTCTCTCGGAAATCCGAGCTTTGCAGGCCATCGGGATATTTGAGGAGACTGATAGACGTATTATTTCAAGAAGATGAAGGGGTTCACCAAAGCAATCAAACGGTGAGCTCATCCTACCCGGTTTTCCGTTGACAATCAGTGGTGTTTTTCGCATCACCCTGCTCGAGTCATATACGCCAGCTATTGTACGGTCCTGCAAGGAGATGGACTGACGATTGTATCCAGGACACCGCATCTTGTCACATCCAAAGTCGGCTTCGCAAAGAGTGAGATTCAAGCTCTGCGGTCCACTACTGATCAATTATCTGCTGACCCTTAGAGTCTTCTGACCCCGAGTTTGACGACTACAATCGCCATTTCGTTTCCATCGAGCAGGCCACGGAAAAGCTCCTCAAAGATACTAGGGCATTCTCTGAATCAGTTGTCTGTCCGTCATATCTCCCACTCTTTTATCCATACATCCTGACGCGGACACTCAGCACTCTTCACCTCTTCGGCGGGCTTCGCCAACCATTTCAATTTCATATTCTCGCCATTGGCTGCCGAGTACAACCTGCAAAGCAAGCACCCCTCCGCCGCAGCAACCATCGAAAACACTCCTCCGTACTCTACACATCTCGATGAACTTCGTTCCGCGATTTCTCCTGAACTCGAGCTCATTGAATCACGAATCGTTGCACCTGTGAAAGAGTTCCAAGGTGTCCTGAAGTTGATCAGGAAGAGTATCACTAAACGTGATCATAAGCTGGTCGATTATGATCGGTTCAACAACTCACTCACTAAACTGAGGGACAAGAAAGAGAAGAGCTTGAGCGACGAGAAGAATCTGTTCAAGGTACGTACCCGTTTTCATCCTTGCATGGCATATTGACGGTCGTATAATCAGCTCGAGCAAGACTTTGAGATCGCTACAAATGAATACGATTACATCAACAACGCGCTCAAGACGGATCTCCCGCGGTTCATGCAGCTTGCAACTAATTTTATCGATCCTCTTTTCCACTCATTCTATTATATGCAGTATGTCCTTGGCTGTCGGAAGAACCAGCCTTTGCAAATGTTTTACGATTCAACAGGCTCAACGTTTATTATCTTTTCCTGGAGAAAATGAATTCATTCGCAGAGGGTCGATACGATGTTACCAACGTCCCTGGCGCTCAAATCCAGGCAGACTATGAGGAGAAGCGGACGGATGCATGGAGTCAGATCGAGGATCTCAACATCACCAAGCGCATCATATCGACATGTACGCTCAAATTTCAGCTCTCCCCGTAGTGTTCTTCACTTACCGTCCCTCATCTTAGCGAAACTAGTGCAAGCTAATCGCACGACTGGTGGCAACTCGCTTTCTCCTGGTTCAGCTTCCATCGGTCGTTCGCCCAGCGTCACGAGTGCTGCCAGCACAAGCGGCCGCTCAATGCCTCCACCATCCAGGGCATCAACCACAGCTTCTTTTGTCAAAAAGGCCCCGCCGCCGCCGCCAGGTCAGACAGCAGCTGCGCCTCCTCCCCCATATTCTGCTTCCGCAAATGGTATGGCCTCCGCTGCTGCAACTACAGCCGCAACGAAGAGGCCCCCTCCGCCTCCACCCGTGAAACCCAAGCCAAAGCCAGAGCCGGCAGTAGAGTACGTTACAGCACTGTATGATTTCGATGCCCAGGTACGTGACCATCTCGTCTCCTCATGAGGATATAAAGTAAAACTCTTGATCTCAGGCCGACGGGGATCTGTCATTCAAAACCGGCGACCGCATCGAAATTGTAAACAAGACGGAGAGTCAGGAAGATTGGTGGACTGGTCGTGTTAATGGTGAACAGGGTGTATTCCCCGGAAACTATGTGCAGTGATGCGTAGATGAAGATTTGCTAGTTGAGTACGGACATTACATACATCTTGTGTATTCTGCTAGGGAGCATTAGGCATCCTAGCGTTTCGGGATTACGGAGCTGCATCACAGACTAGCGTCACTTTCATCCTGAGCCTACCGATGTCCCTCTCGGGCTTGTCCGCACTTCTGTAAGATCATTCTCCCTTTGAACAACTATTTATCAATTTATCTGCCCCGTACCCGCCCGTGCATTCACATCACTTAGGAATTTTTCCAATAGTCTCCACACGCAAAGTATTCGCTTATTGTGGAGTCACGTGCAATGACATCAATCTCCTCTCCCGACGTCATAAGCAGCAAGCATTGGGATATATAACCAACGAACACAATGTGTATGTTCATTGACCAGAGGCAACCATGTTCCGCAAAGTAATCACCCCCAACGCGCGCGTTCTCACCGCATCCTATACCCGTTCTGTCCATGGCACACCTGCTTCTAGTACGGTTACCGAGAAGGTGTCCGAGATGGCAGAGAAGGTATATATCACCAGGCCATCGTATTTGCCTCATAAACTCACCTATTCTCAAGGTGAATAAGAAAGTTGGCAGAGGCCTTGCATCAGCAATCGAGACGGGAGAGAAAGCAGCCGAGAAAACAAAGGAGACACTAGGTAAATCATAAAGTCGATCATATTCAGTGGCGTGGAAGATGACTGTGGCTTTTGGCTGTCTTGTAGGGGCGACGTCGGCATCTGCAGGGCATAAAGCCGAGGACAAAACGGGGAAAGCAAAGCAATTCACCCAGGAGACGGTGGAACAAGCAAAGCAAAAGAGTCATCAGGTACGCTATCGCTGTAGCTCACGTCACCGGTTGTTTGACTACGTCTATACGATAGGCTGCTGCCGGCGCGCAAGAAACCAAAGACGATGTGAAGAGTAGGATGTCAAAATAAATGACGACCCACTCGATATGCGTTAGCATGTAGCTTAGATCGTATCCACACCTGTCTTATTATTATGAGCATCCTAATGTGTTTTGCAATGGACTGCAAGTGATACATCTGTTCGGTGTAGAATACCTCGCGGTTGTTATAGATTGAGCAGTCTGCTTAAAAATTCGGTAAAACGCATTGAAGACGTGATGCAGAGAATTCGATAAGTAGGAATATCCATTCGCCGCGGAACAAACACCGCTGTATTGGGTACGGACCTTTGTTCCTTGTATAGTAGTAAACTTGCAGCGGTCTTTCAGAGATCCGAAGGGTTGGCAAGGGTGTGACTTCTGCATGTCAACCCGAAGAGTAGCATGCGAGCAGCGAGAGTTGGTAACCACTACTAAATATGTGGTATGAAACAGCGGCCAAGCGTTTGATATCGGTTGTAGCGAATCCCTGTTAGATGGTAACTTGGAGGAAGAAAGGGATGGGGGTTTGTGTGAAGGCAAGACTGAGTGTCTTGGTTAGAAATTGAAAACTACGGTACAGCCCATCATGCAAGTTTGGAATGTATAGCCAATTTCCAACAAGCTTATGTTCAACCGCATAGTACAAGCTGGTTGTCTCGTTGAACTATCTGGGATATAGGTTCCCAGGGGTATTTCCAAAAACGTCTAGTCACCGACTGGTGATGGTGTACTTGGTTGCAGTTCATTGCCTGAGGATATCTGATAATCTACTTGCGTCGAACTTATTTAAAAGATGCCAGTTCCTGGAATCAATCGGGTTCTTCCGATCCATAGCACCAGCGACGTTATTTTCAACTTAGGTATCCATAACTTCCCAGAACGTACATTTTGTTCGACACTACCTAGCCTCTGGGAAGGCTGACCGAAGTGAGCGCCCCCAAGGGCATAATAGAAACTTACCCAGCCACAATAGCGGTTCCCTCGGATTATCCTGGACTATCCCAGCAGAAAAAGGTTCGTGAAACGTCAAACCCAGTGAAACTTGAGTACAATGATTCCGTTTTTATGAACGCCAATTCTCAGATGACTACAGGTCGTGGTAGACCAATCTCCGAACCTCAATCACTGCATTAATATGGTACGAATGTAATCGTCCAATACAATTTAGACTCGTTGGTTCATGGGGCTGTCTCCATGGTCTGCCCACCAGGATACTCGTAGGTCGAGGGACATCGACTCTCAGACTCCTTGGAACTTCGCCGCCAGGGATTTAGTATCCATTCTGATCGCAGGAGCGGGCTAGACGGTATGTTTGATGCCCCAACTCGACTGGACTGAATCGTCGGTTTGCGGCAAATTTGCAAGTGATTTCAATATCAAGAATTCAGCACGTCCGTATTTCTCATACTTGGCAGCGGCGAACTTATATTTGGATGCTTGACCCAGCTTGACCTCCGTTACTAGTATTCGTGTGCATGCTTCAAGAGCAATGTACATTGTTCACAACTGCCATACTTGTTGTAACCAATAGCCATCGGTCTGCAAATGCTTTGATTTCAGGGGTCAGAAGCGCAAAGGGTCGGAGTTACACTTTCGTACGGAGATAGTAGGTACTATATACTACACAGTAATATTAATTTCCCTCCCTGTCATAAATGCGGTACCTTCTCAGTGCAACGGTGTACTGCTACATAGGTCATCACTGATTTATCTCAGCCTTTGGATAGGCCGGGAATCTATCTAAAGTCTCTTCGGACCGATCCCGTGGCTCAGAGCTGGATCATTCGACAGTTATACACCGGTGGCCACGGATGAATCTTGGCAGGTTGTGACGGCTCAGAGATTCGTGGACAGGGGCGGGCCTCGGGGGTCCCACGGATCGGAGATGGCCAGCGACGTCGTCCTAGCTGCTAGATTTCAGCCGTTTGGAAGTGGAAGGCCAGGGTTTGGGCCCGAGGGCCCCGTCCATAGGTGGAAACATCTTCCGTGGCCCTCCTATGTCAGTATGCAGTGTTCTAACACGATACGCAAAAATAAACCAAAATTCTCCGAGAGTGGCGAATAATCATCTCTGCTTACGGTAAACTATACTCAAGCAAACCAATATGTTGACAAACGAGGTGCTTGGTTATCTCTCGGTGCCGATTGTGAGCTTGTTGAAACTTGATTGTTAGTTTGGGGGCACATCAGTGGAGTTTCAGGAGCCGGGCCCGTATGGGGAAACCTGGGAGAAATATGTCAAAAGTCGCTAGCACATAATTTGATGGGTCCGGGTCCTTGGCGTTGGCTCGATGGGTGCACAAAAGGGGCTAAGGGAGGGCTGGTAGGGGTTGACCGCCTCTGACTACCCTCTGCAGTTCTTGGTCATCGGACTTTCCCTAATGCGCTGTGTAAATGGAAAGCACAGCGGCGAACTACACGCGGATAAAATAGCTAAAACAGCCCGTTCTCGAGGTCTGGGTAGCAAGTGAGTATAACACCGGCTACAAGACAGGGAGTGGTCAGCAGAAGACCGCTCTCGGTCTCTCACTCCTGGATAGAAGTTCAAGAACAGACATCAGTACATATTTACGTACCGACAAAGCGACCGAATGTACGGACAATATTGCTCTGAATGACGTGCATCATCACGGCGAACCCATACAATTCTATAAAAACCTGTGGCGAGCCGGGACCTGCCAGGACGGGTCCCGATTAGACTAAGTAAACGACTCCGCGGAATCGCTCGTCAGGACAACGCTACTTTTAAGCAGGGAATGCGGGCGGGGCTGTTCGAAACAAAGGCTGGGCGCCGAAACAAGGGGTAACCTGGGGTAGAACGTTCGTGATTTGCCGCCCCCCACTCCACTGTGACCTGAAAAGCCATGGGCAGGAGACACATAGATTTTCCCGCGCTGCCCACGGTGCCGGTACCACCCCGGTCCCGAATCAAGTGGGTAAGCTAAGTTCACAGCGAAGGAAATATAAACTTACAGAGAGTCTGAGAAGACCAATAAATTGTATTGGGATGACCATGGTGGGGAAATAGACTTTGTCGGAAATTGTCCGGCTAGTACCCCAATATGACCAAACGAAACAATATGTCTGTTACCCCCTACTAAAATGCACAGGCAGATCCACTGCAATGCAGGACCAGTAACATTTATTTTCGGGTTCTCTCGCCAATCATTGCGACATTATTGCTACTATGAATGGACCTAGTAACTACAATCACTTACTTAGCGCGGGTCCCGCGGCTGGCTTGTATTTTAGTGAAATCCCATAAAGTTCAGAATTTATGTAACAACACGGTGTTATATTAGGAACGAGAGAGCTCACTTCAAGCGGACAACAAAAGACGATGCAGATAAAACAGCGGCGGAGATGTTGAACTTGAAAGCATGAGAGACTAAATTTGAATTTTGCAACAACTCACCCTGGGCTAATGCACAATGGATCAAGGAGTATCTCACCAAAGCCTGGTGCCTTGCAACCTGCCTGGTCTTACAGGCCGTCAAGTCAGACAGTTGGCAAGAACAATCATACATATAAGATCATATCTGATTGCGGCAGGCGCTTCAAAGTAGATATAAGAAGTAGAAATGCTGACTTGCGCGCTGGCAATATACTAGAATATACCTTTCTATGACAAAGCTGTGAGCTGTGAGAAGGAGGTGACGAATCGATAAGTTATGAAACTAAACTTGAGCATGAACGTGACTTTAGAGGACACACTTAAATTTTAATATGCTACGAATGGTAGTAATAAACGTAAGCAACCTTTAGCACTTTTAGCCTCCTCGAAATGTGCGATTCTGCACACGGTCTGTCCGACGTCCGTATATGCCATGGAGATACGCTTTCTCCCCAGATTCTCCGTGCTTGAGATGGCCTTGACTACATTCCATTGCTGAAGGCCGTGCTCAAATGCGGAACATGTATCAAACGTCATCTCCCGCCGCCCGATCTTTGCTAAGCACTTAGATCCGAAGCCACGAAAACCAGGGCGGAATGCCGTTTAACTAATTATGTGTTGGCTCAAGGAAATGGTATATAAACGTGCCAAACCCTTTGTCAAGTAGCATCTCCTACCGCCTCCTCCAAGACTCCCAAACTCTTCAATCCCTTTCGTCGTTCTACCTTTCTTCTAAATCATGTCACCCTTGATATCCCTGAAGAGGCTGTCTATAAGCAGCAAGGTACGTTTATGGTTACACACTTGCCGAAGTCTCCCCGCCAATCACAATCCGTCCATTTGCCACAGAACTCTCGCCGCCTTAGCTCCCACAGTTCCAAGTCCACTCACACCTGCGACTCCTTGGCAATTCATGGCCATCCGTCGCCCATGGACATCACATACGCTGTTGTACGTCACTTAAGTCGCACTATGATTGTCGTCTCTGACGAATTTCCAGGCGTTCTCCCCTTCGACGCCTGCCTACACCCCACCAAATTTTGAAGGGAGTTCCACTGTGGGCGGTTATGTCAGTTCTATATCTGCATCTTCCACCACGAAATTCGTCCTAACCTTCATTTCGTTAGGCTGAAATGCTCGATGACGAAAACATGTCATGGGGCACACACAAGTCAACAGGACGTCGAAGCCGGTTTCTATTCTGATCGGACGTAGCGTCCCACGAATGATACCCTCGATTCCAAATAAATTAACGGTATTTTATGTACGAGTACGATAATCAAGGGCGAATGTACGATTACACATGACTGCATCAGTTGGGTTTAACACTCCAATGTACGGTGAAACCACCTCTTTGCGAAATGAAGGAATATTATTACCATCCGCATTACGCGGGAACTTGATGAACGCACCATACGACAGGATCCCGAGGTTTTAATTTTCGCTAACCTAGTACCTAGAACCAGATACTTCACAGGACAAGCAGGTGAGGAATGCTAGGCGGACGGATTGACGCTATAATCTAGGCTCAGACCATTTTTGGACGCTGGCGAGCAACACTCAAGCCTCCAAAAAGGCAGTAGCTTAGCGTCGACTATAATCAGCTCTATTATGATGCTTGGCACTCAGGCCTGGATCCAGGCAGGCTGCCGTATGGCCTATAGTTCACAAGGCACATTTCAATGAACACTCTTGTTCAAAATGTCATTAGCCTAAAACATGTCATTAGTTACTCAGTATGACACTCACTGCACTCGTACCGAAGAAAAAATAGACTGACCACGGTCGAGTTGAGTTCGCAGTGGTTCGCAGCTCTAGTACGATCGAAGTCTCTTCAGGAACCCGGCGGTTCTAGAATAGCTTTTCGAGCTCATTCATACGATGTCGTTCTCTTCTGCAATTATAACGCTGCGGTGGAGTTAATATCGGATAAATCTTCTACTTATCAAGAGTCGCCCAAAATAATTCATCGGAGACCCTGAGAGCATAGAGCAGCTTCCACGCACTAGAATTTTTGAAACCTCAGTGACGCGTTGAAGCACGGATAATCTTTTTCTCTGCTCCGCATCCCAAAAACGTCTGTAGAACCGTCAGGGCGGCTTGGGACTGTAAGCAACCTGTACATAAGTAAATCAGCATACGATGGGAGAAGACCAGAAGCTTCACATACGACTAGTGTAAATCGCGTGGCATGCATTCAGATCACCACGAGGCACCGAGGAAAAAGAGAATAGGAGGGCATCGGAAGAACGCCGTGGGTAAGGGACGGGAACGATGTTGTAGCCTGAGACAGCAGATGGCTTGCTGTACACTCGCCAGCTTATTCGGGGCTACGGAAAGGTGTGCGTAGTCAAACCTGACCAAATATAAAGGGGATGGAGCTCCTAGAATGGTGCAGAACGAGACTCCCTTTACGACCAAGCTGATCCTCACCTGAGTTCAAGCTCGACTCACGTCTTACGTATACTTATTTTTCCTCCGTTGTCAAGTTCTCCCAACAGCAATGCCACGCAAAGATGCCGTAATGACCAGTTCGTCTATAGTGGGGATAACGACTGATTATTAGCAGAGCAACGAATTTTATTATGACGCCGGGGTTGCTCATCATGAAGTGAAAAAGCCTCACCTCTTCAAAAAAGTCATGCGAGCTTTCAAGTCATGCTTTGGGCATGGCTTCGATAACAACGACACCGTTTGTCGAGTCTACTTCATGCATCTGAACACTTCGCTCACTACCCACAGCCTTCCAGAAGGCATTATATCAGAAGCCAAGATACGGCAACCGGATTTGAAGGCGAAGAAATCCACGGTGTATGCTAAAATTCGCAAATTCTACTTGCCTTGACTAATTAGACATCCGACGCTAGCTCCAAGCAGAATACCTTGACGAAGATGACATGGCTTGGGGAGGTACCCGTGAAAAATCAAGTAGGCGGCGGAAGAGAAACGTCTACTAAACACACCTTATCGCTGACAAAGCCGTGGCGGGCTGGACATTCGATTGTACTACTATTAATGATACATGACCACTGGTAGTTCAACAACCACGAGATGTTACAATACGTTGCCAATCATTTGCATGATGATTTTTCTGAGGTTCTCGGACCTTCCCGGACCCTCGTGGTTTCAACGAATCCTGGATCTCCACCTATTAGATCATAGAATCTTGCCCTTACCACCTGTCTACAACTACTACTAATTCCGCACGCCTGTACCATACACGCGAACCTTCCTGCTCCAAGAAAAGACACATCGCCTACAACTTGCTTCTCGTCGCTCATTATCTCATCATGACATCCTGCTTCTACTCCTGCATCGTGTAAACATCTGGTAGCCAGCAAACGGAAAAAGTACTGCACAAGAAGGTACCCGTCTGAGAACAAGTGGGGCATATTTCGTTGTTGCGGCACGGGGCGGACAATTAACATATTATGAGCCTGGCCACTGGCGGCCGCCTCATCGCTTATCCCCTTCTTGACCTCGCTCGTACCGCCAATTGGCATCCGTAATTACATTTCCAGAATACAAGTATTACTCGCAGCGTACGCACGGGATTAACCATGTAACCTCAGATCATATAGGTGTATTTCTGGACCCTAGGCCTGTGACCAAGTTCGCAAGTATCGGCGTCCAAGTACGTCACTGGGTTAGATGACATGAAGGATGCATAGAAGAAGCGGCCGCCAGGGGAAAGAGTGTGCAGTTGGTGCACTATACGGGAGAAATAGGGAAAAATGTATAGATTATACCCTCGGGACTGGTGAGCTTGGAGAAGCTATTCTTGCGCTAGAGCAAGATGTTCTGAATACTGGTAAATGGTAAAGGGCACCTTCCCCGGGCTGATGGAAGCTGCCAGGTTCGTCGCAGATGACCAGGAAACCCGTTGCATACTTACATCTCACGGGACTGGCAGGGTGCCACAAAGCTACGAAGTATATATGTGCGCAAGAGTAAGGGGTTCGAGGTTTATTAAGCCGCTTGGGTCTTCAGAGCCGCTGCTGGCAAGATTGAATGAAATCTCATCTGGATATATCTGTATGTACTAGTAATTATCTATATACCTGTTGGAAATACGGGGTATAAACTTGACACTTGAGTAGACTACTGTAGGTGGGTATAGGTACCATGAGGCTAACACGAGTACACTCGAGGTGGCGAGAAGGAAAGCTAACAACCGGTGGCAATGAACACCGCCCGGTTGCTCCAATCATGACAAGCTCCGCAATGGCGTAAGGCTCCAAGCTCCCGAGAGCCTGCCCAAGCTCCGCATGTCGTGCATACCGCATATTAGTTTTTGACGCACTTACCAGAAGCCATTCTCACCGCAGTGCATACTATCTCTTGGCAACTTGAAGGTGTGTTGATTGTAGAAACGCTGTTATCCGAATCCGAGTCCTTGATACTCATTTCGTTCCCAAGAACCAACTCGGTCTACCTCATACATGCGTGTCTTAATTCTAGGAGCAACAGGCGCAGCAGGTGTCCTGCTGATCCAGGAAGCACTCGCAGCATCACACACTGTGGTTGTCTATGCACGTAGCCCCGAGAAACTCCCTGAACAAACCAGGGCTCATCCTCGTGTCATAATTCATAAGGGGCAGCTCGATGACCAAGAGGCACTTTCATCCGCTCTGAAGGACGTAGACGCCATCCTCTCTGCCCTAGGGCCATCGGTTTCGCGCGGACCTTCGCACCCAAAGGGCACACCTCTTGCGCGGGCGTATTCTCTGATTATTGAACTTATGAGAACGCATGGTGTACACCGACTACTGGCCCTCGGAACGCCAAGCATAACAGACCCGAACGACAAGTTCAGTCTGCGGATGTCCGTCCTGGTCACTGGCGTAGCCACATTGGCACATACAGCATATGTGGATGTTGTGGCCATTGGCGAAACTATTCGTACCCAAGGAAATGATCTAGATTGGACGATTGTCCGTGTACCCCTGCTGAGTGGGTCAGATGATAAGAACTTTCTTGCAGGCTATGTGGGCGACGGGAAAACAGGGATATGGTTAACCAGGGCAGGATTTGCATCGTTCGTTGTACAAGAATTAGAGAAGAACGAGTGGGTGAAGAAAGCACCGCTGATCACATTGCCCTGACCATTTGGAGCTTCCATTATTTCCATGACCAATGTAGGACAATTCCATGATCGCACATCTTTCGTACTGTCGCCCATCCGTATGTAACATAGTTTTAAGAAAATCAGAATCTCTATGTGATATGGCGAAAATAGCATAACTCCTAGGGCGTAAGACGTGCATGCTTGAGCAGATCCTGCCAACTGAACTCCTCGGGGTTTTCGTGGAACTGCCTGAGTAGCTTTTCAGCGCGCCGATCACCGCCCTGGCTTTCACCTTCACTCCCATCGACCCACAAATAAAACTTTTGGACACCCATTGCGAGTAGCTGAGCATCAACCTGACTCAGCAGAAAACGGGGAGTTTGCGTGTCCTGAGTTGGGGTCGCGGCCGCCGCCGCTGTCGACGGTGTGATCTCCCCGCGAAGTAGCACCAGTCCGTGTGTTTGTGCGAAGTCGGGGTAGAAAGTCAGAATGAGATAGGGCGTAGCAAAGGATTGCCGAAGTTTGTATTCCTGGAGCGGGGTAAACAGGACTGTCGCCATCTGGGGCAGGGCAGTTGTGTCACTAGGAGGACGGGAAAATTGCTCGAGGTCCATGGTGAATGGAGGCGAGGGAGGCGCGTGAAAATCCCATTGAAGAAAATAGAATTCGTGGGCAGTCCCGCTTTCTTCACCCTCGGGTGAGGAACCCTCACGAGGAACAGGGATGACGAACAGAGGGTACTGTTTTCCTATGTTAAGCATTTTATTGTAGAGGTCGACCGGCACGGATGCACAGATAAACCCCCGTCCCGTCCCGCTTGTACGAGAAGCATGGTAGGCTGTCCATAAGGCTGAGATTTGCTTCGCGGTATGAGGCGTTGACAATAGCTTTGAAACGTTGATGATCGACTCTAGTGGCTAGTGGGCAGTTGAATCAGCTCCACTCAGTGATTACAACGCAAATAGCACTTACCTTCACCGGAGAGCTGTCTCTGCGGATACTCGAAGTTCCTGGCACTTGGTTCTGATCTAATTTCGAAGATGCTTTTTTTAACCGTGGTGGATGCACCTGCGAAAGGCGTGCGGATTGCACAGTGGCCTTGAATCGTTCCGACTCCTTACGATGGGCGTCTTTTATGGCTCGTGACCTCAGTTCAGATAATTCCAGCCCCTGCCTGGTGGTGCCAACAAACGGTAACAATGGCGACAATTCAGTCATGTCAGGTGGACCGAAGGGATAAACAGGAAGGCAACGTCGGATCACCGGTCAGTAAACGCCACGAGTTTGGGAGAAAAGAGACGTCTCACTCTTTTGCTTTTTGTTGAAGTTTCTCCGCATACCTAGATTGATGCGGAGGCGCTGATGACGGTCCTGCATGAATCCATCTAACCACAGCAAGATACCTGCCAGGCGATTGTCGACCACCAATGGCACGAAGGTGTGAGGTGGCCGGAAACATGAGCATATGCAAATTAAAGTTTTTGTTGGAATGGGAACTGCAAAAGAGAGGTTCTAACTTTTCCTAGACTGCCCGAGAAGTTTGATCAAAGAATTGCCAAACGAGGGCGCGGTAATACCTCCGCGAACCGGAATGTGGTTAAGTAATAACCTAGTATATTACCGTGAACTGCGATCATCGATCATCCATCTTTCCTAATAGTACATCTCTCGAGCTTTGGCAAAGGTAAATAATGGATACTTTCAAAATTTCAGCGATGCAGACTTCTCTGTGAGCTTGAGGCAAAAGATGCCAGGCAGGTGTGCAAAATATATTGCTCTGCGATCTCTGGACTACTACTTACAGTATGACGTAGGGTGAACCAACCTAAGCGTCGTTGGCATGCTGCCACATGCATGCCACGACATAGTCCTGTATATTACTACAGTTGGCATTGTGACACGTCTTCTACATCTCCTCCGGCAGTGGCGTGCCGTGGAAGACGGACGTGGCCTGGCGTGAGCGATGGTGATCACTGATTATGATCAACTATAGCGAGCCTGCCACGTCGAATTGCCATCCCGATGTATCCTTGGCTGAAGAATGTGATCGGCGAGAAATACTACTCATCACACGCCCCACATTTTTTTTCATTGGAAATGAGTCCCGAAAGATATAACACAAGATTCCTCAGTGAGTACAAAAGACTTTCCAGCAAACAGTATCCGATTTGCTGAGACGGACCACTCAAAGCCTCCAGCAGACCACCACCCTGGAGCATATCCCATATCCACACCCACACAGCGTCATGGTTTCACAGAGCATCGTCGAAGTGTCGAACAATATCGTAAAGAAGAGTATGTCCACGCGTAGCCTATATACAGAGGCGACCCACAAAGTAGCAGAACTCATAATCTTGCTCCACAGGCACTGTTGACACTCAGTGAGGCACTAGTATTCTTGCCAATATGGCATTAAACCCAATGTTCTCTTCTATTTTACAGTTTCGACCGTGGAGATGTTTGTTTCGTTATTATGGCAGGTGCCCTGGTATCTTTCATGATACCCGGTCTCTGTTCGTAATTTTTTTTCTTACCTTGGGGTTCCATCCGCTGACTTACGCCCACGTTCTATCCAGCTTTTCTATATTCTGGCTTGGCCAGAAGAAAGTCCGCTTTGTCCCTTATCTGGGTAGTTTCTGCCAGCAATGCTGTCGGCATTTTTCAGTGGTATTTCTGGGGTTATTCATTGTCGTTCTCGCCCACTGCCACCAATGGGTTCATCGGCAATTTTGAGAACTTTTGCCTAATGAAAGTCCTCGACGGCCCGTCCCCAGGTTCCTCTCTAATTCCTGCACTGCTATACGCATTTTATCAGATGGAATGCGCGTGCGTCACAGTAGCGATTCTAGTGGGCGGGATCGCCGAGCGTGGTCGAGTTCTCCCAACTATGGTCTTCACATTCCTGTGGTTGACATTAGTTTATTGCCCCATTGCCTGCTGGGCATGGAATGTCAACGGCTGGGGTAACAAGTTTGGTGTCCTTGATTTTGCAGGTCAATCGGTCTTTATCTTGACTTTCGTCCGGATTTTCTGACATCTTTTCATATGTAAGGTGGAGGCCCGGTGGAGATCGGAAGCGGGGTAGGAGGCCTCGCCTTTTCCTGGGTGCTTGGTCCCAGACAGGACAAGACGCTCAAGAATTTCAGGCCGCACAGCGTCTCCATGGTCAACCTGGGCACATTCATCCTTTGGTTTGGCTGGCTGGGTTTCAATGCTGGCGGCGCTTACGGTGCCAATATGCGCGCCATCGTGGCGGTATGGAACTCCATGCTTGCTGCTGGGTTTGGTGGAATTGTTTGGTGCGCCCTCGACTACCGCATACAGCGCAAGTATAGCATGGTTGGGTTATGCTCTGGAATCATTGTTGGCCTGATCGCTGCCACGTCTGCGTCAGGATACATCCATCCCTGGGCGGCCGTTCTCATGGGCATGTACACCGGCGTTGTGTGTAATCTCGCTACCAGAGGTGAAATTCATTAATCACTGGGGAATGCAGATATTGACTTAATCCTCAGTCAAATTCTATCTCGGCGTGGACGATTCATTGGATATTTTTGCCCAACACGGTGTTGGCGGAATTGTGGGTCTCTTGACGAACGCATTTTTCGCTTCCCATTCTGTCATCACCCTGGACGGCGTTAGCACAAACAAGGGTGGCTGGGTCGACCGGAACTGGAAGCAGTTTTACGTTCAGGCCGCCTATATAATAGCGGCATGCTCATATACGTTCGTTGTCACCGCCCTGCTCGCCCATTATATCAACACGGTCCCTGGCCTCCACCTACGCACGACGGCTGAGGGTGAGGCACTCGGTTCTGATGAGGTCCAGGTAGGCCTGGATATACTTTAAAAAAATTCCCAACCTAACAAAGCTACCAGATTGGTGAATATGCAAATGACTATATCGAATTATGCCGTGATGTCATGGAGAAAAATGGCGTACGGACGAGTCAAGGCGAATCAACGACCGATACAATCCAGTTCATCATGCCCGAGCCACTCGCTGTTGCTGATGACAGATACCGCCGACCGCACTACGAGAAAAAGGGTCAGAGACGTGGAATGCACGTTGAGGACGTGCCTCACGATATAGAGAAGCCTCTTGAACTGGTAGAACTGCGGCCAGGCGTTGCCAGAGTCTCTATAATTGCATGAAGATGGGAATTATCCGCTAAGTAAGCTGGGATCTTGCTTTCGCTATCACTATCGCGTGCGGTAGGGTTCGCTCTCTTTTCCAATATTGCTTCCTAGCACAATTAGTACCTTCCTCCTAACACCCTTCGTAATCACTTGTATAATATGGCGCACCCAGCGAGAAGAGGAATATCAACTGCATTGTGGTACAGTACTACATATGTATCATACCAATTCACGCACCCCATGGTATTTCTGTATGCATCATTTCTGTATGTCCCAATATACATCAGCGCTTGCATGATTTAGCAGTCCCAGCCGAGTACGAAATCATCTGGTACTGCAGTGTGGGTTGCGTTCTCAGTTCCTGATAGCAGAGCGCCACAGATACCAGTTCCAAATTCTTCATGTAAGAGTAGATCGACCACGTTACGCGAGGCTATGGTCTCGGTTTCCATGGTTGATATGAACCTAAGCCGAAGAAATGTCAACAAGGAGATCAAAAAGAAAAAAAAGTTGTCATCTCAACGTACGGCTCAAAAGCATTCACGTAGTAAAAACCTTGATCGAGCTTGACTGGAGGAAAGTTTGATGTAGGAAGCAACACAGGGTATGCCTGCCACTGAACCCCCTGTCGTGAATTTCGGGTTGTTGATGTGGACAGAAACGACTTACCAGTTTCCTGTACACCCAACCGACACTCCCAAATACTGTTTCGAGCCATTCATCGGAAACACGCTCCTTGGAGAAAATTTTCACGGTCCACTCAGGGTCCGTCAATTCGTCTCCTGCCTCTCCTTGTTCGAACTTGCGAACTTTTCCATGGTAAGAAATTGAGTTGAACTCAGGCTCTATCCCACCCAATCGAGCACCCTCATGGGTGGACAGAATCATTTTCGGTACCTGAGCATTGGATGCCAGTCCGAAGTACTCCGGTCTGGGGCGCTCGGAACGTGTCGTTAACCACGTGACATGCAGATGCACATATGGCTGCGGAGGAATGAGCTCAGCCAAGTCAGATGGCAGGCTAATGTCAGTTTGGTGGAAAGGTGCGGCCAGGATAACTCCTTTGTACGCCCGGGAACCAGCGGACGTGTGGACAGTCCACAAGGAAGTGTCAGACTTCCGTCTGATCTTTTCAACCTGGAATACTTTCAGTGAAAAAATACAATTCGAAGGGACAATGGACCAACAGTCGTGTCTAGGAAGACGTTTGCACTCGAATTCTCGAGAAAATGTTGGAATATGCGCAAGTTGCCTGCAGCAACGCCAGATGCACCACTTGCTGCCATCGAAATTCCGCCTCCGATGGCGTGGATCTTGTCCACATTCTGATGCCGCGTTAGTTGGCCGGAATCCTGTGGGAGAAGGTGGCACACACCTGCCCATAGTTGACGCGTGTCGCTGCCTCAACAAGCTCCTGAGAAAAGAGTGTGGAAACACCATTGGCATTGAGATATTCTGAGGTGGTTTGGTTGGCCATGGATGCCCATTGCAACTTCTCAGAGAACGCCGATATATCATCCCATCGAGGAGACTCAGGTGTGTATAGACTGAGAAAACGGTCGATCATTGCACTGACACTGTGTGCCTTGATAAGTTCCACGAAGCATATTTAGACGAGCGGAAGACTTACATGGCCTTTGTTCTAGTGGGGGCAGTGTAGCCATACCTCCACAACACTTTCAAGGTCGTCCACCAGCTTTTCAAATAGCTGCCACTATCTAGCTTTGAGGTCGTGTAAGATTTGATACGCAAATATAAGTCGCACGCAGCTCACCAAAAGCACGAAATTCTGACCATCCCAAATACCAGTGTCCGACTCTTCATCTTCAAAGGCTGTGAGAGTCAAGTTGAATTCCTTGGAAGCCCTCATGAGATTCTTGTTGGCGTCAACGAATATAGAGGCTCCTAATTCCAATGGAGCAAGGGTATTGTCATCGTAGGGGTATATTACGGTACTGCCTGCCGGTCATTGTGGTACATAAGCAGAGCTCGACGTACAGGGAGCTAGAACTTACGACCCCCAATATAGTCTGACCGCTCATAAACGTCGATTTCGACATCGATTCCATATCTTTCTCTTGCTTTGGATATCCAGAATGCAGCCGACGAGCCTCCCGCGCCTGCACCAATGATGGCTATTCTTGGGGAGACTTGAGCCTGCTCTATGTAAACGGACTCTGTTGATTTGAAAAATGGTACGCTGAAGGGAAATTGGAAAGCGAAGCTGGTGGTAAATAGAAACGAGGATATGAAGAAACGCCGCATGACTCTTCAGAAGATAACTGTCAACGTACAACAATGCACATTGCATTATGCATACAACGTCATGTCTGAGTTTTCCCACGATTATTCTATGCATTTTCGACGATCGCGCCTCACCCTGGTTTGCGTAGACTTATTCCGAGGGTGTTCCCTAACTTCCAACAGTTGTAACATGTCTGTTGCGAAACAACTGTATGCCAGTATTTCCCGAAAGTAACATGACGCGCAAGTCAGTGGTGCAGAGACACGTTGCTGTAGCAGCGCCGAAAAACGGCCGTCTAGTTACAGCGAAGAAATAGTTTATAGACATCATTTACTTGGATGGTAAATGCCTATAGGACACGACTTCCAACCACTTTTATTGTCTAACAATGTCCACCCGCCTGTTTCTCGACCCGACACTGGTAGTGGCGCAGTGGGCAATGCATTTGAATCATTCATCTCTCGAGACTCGTCATCAAACGACATCAGGGAATGAAGTCGTTCATTCATCACTGTTAGATCACCAACATCCCATTGCTGGAAAACATCAAGAAAGGGGGACAATCGATCCACGTATTACTCACCTGTGGCGGCAAAGGATACGAGGCAGAGAGAAGCATCTCAGATGCTTTCTGCAATTCCGGGAAACCCGAACTTACAGCCTCGAGAAGAGTAGTCAACCTGTTGCGTACTGGTTGCATCAAATAAACAAAGGCGGCTCAAATCCCGAACTTACACTTTGAGCTCCTTCAGCCCCTCTGTTTTACCGGGAGCGAGGGCAGAAGCGAGTAGGACAATCGCATGCTTTCTGAGGCTCAGCTCTCCATTTTCCTGACCATTGTCGTATGTCCGAACAATCCATGCTGCCCATTTCGCGAGAGCTAGACGATAAGAAGGGTCGTCATGTGAGCCTTCTATATCAAATGGAACAACATCCATGTCAAATTCTGCCGACCGCTCGTACAGAAGGCTATCCACAATCCGAGTTGTCAGTACGGATGGGAAGGCAGGATGATATGCTTGTATGTGAGCCAATAACGGGGACCATAGCACAAGTGACGATTGAGGAGGCACAAATTCGTCCGACTGAAGGTTCCCCCTCCTAGGTACTCCAGTCAGCAAGAAGCACCGAACTTGCAGAAATACCTACTTTTGAGAAAGAGATACAAGAGCACCCTTCTCGACCAGGGCGTCGCAGAGTCTTTCTAGAGCCCATCTTTCTCTAGGGTCCTCTTGTTCAATATCATTGCTGTCGATGGTGGTATCCCACCCATATGCATCAGCCGCGAAGTCTGCAGCTACTTTAGCTTCCGCGAGCCATCGCTCAACATCGCGCATGACTGCATCAATGTCTGGTTGATTTTGTTTGCGGAGGGAAGCGTCACGCGTAACGAGCTTCATCAGTGTCTTGTAGTGTTTTAAAAGAGGTGCAACAGGTCGCAAGGGTGTTGGCGCATTCAGTCTAGGAGCTAAAGGGTTTATAGTGGGGTAAAAGTAGTTGTGCAACAGCCATGTCAGTGACTGTCCGCGCCCATAAAACGTGAGCCATCGTGGAGTGGGGAATTTTATAATTTCATAGAACAGCTTACCTCGCGTGCTGCTTCCCTGAGCATCTCAAGGCTAGGGAGGTCTTCGTGCGTGGCTGCATGCCTCAATTCCACTAACCAAGAAGGCAACCCTAGTTGGGCGGCAATAGATGCTATGGATCTCGCGTATGCCCCCGCTTGTAAAGGATCGACGAGACCGTTTACCATTCGAATGATTGCGGTAGCATAGTTCTGCCTGAGACTCAGTCGGGAGCAGTTTTGTGTAGTTTCAGAAGAAATATCAAGCGACCGTGCCGCTAGAATTGACAGGGTAGATTCGAGCGCATGGGGCAATGCAGTTATAGCCCTCCACGCCGACAACTAGACTCCATCAGAGGAGACTCAAGAATGTCGATTCGAGTAAAACGTACTCTGTGAAGTGCAAATTGTTTCGCTTCGAGATCACCCTCATCCACGAAGATCCACGAACAGAGCTGATCGAGCTCGCCGATATTTGCCCACGACACACGTCGTGGTAGTCTCATTCTAGGTCGTTGCTGCCGGTCTAAAATGTGAACGAATTTGTAGGCTAAGGTGGTGTTCGATCACGTGGGCATTTTAGATGGGAAGCGCTATGCCTGGGCCCCGCGCGCAGGTCTTAATTGATTTTGTTCATTTCTGAGCGGCCATTCGCTGCTTCTCTCGTCAACATTGTCCACGTTGTCTTCAAGCAC
Source organism: Rhizopogon salebrosus TDB-379 (assembly GCA_029603245.1). NCBI lineage: Eukaryota > Fungi > Basidiomycota > Agaricomycetes > Boletales > Rhizopogonaceae > Rhizopogon > Rhizopogon salebrosus. The sequence goes on along the minus strand of MU837048.1, from coordinate 135,698 downwards.
GTTTCCTATCTCGACTACCCCAACCTTAACCCAATGATAACGACCGGGCAAAGTTCACGCCGTCACGGGCACCATGACAAGTCTACCTCGCAACGAATATGCTGATGGAGTGTGACATCGGGGTAGTTCGTTACGCTGTTGCGGGCGTCATACTACCACTCAATCAAGAAATTAAAGTTAAAGGATGTGGATTGTGTGCTACCACTTCAATGCGTTCAAAGCGCTGAGTCGGATTGGCACTGCAATTACGCTACATCCTCACAAGGATCTCTTCACAGGTAGTACATAACCCCTCAACGATTGTAGCCACGTTTTGATAGATATTGGATAGGCAATGTAATGGTTATTTCATGCATGTGTGATCACCAAGAAAACACCAAAATCTTGTCAATATCAGTCTAGATATGCCTAGGTCATCCAAAACCAGTGCACAGGCTCGTATAGTTTTTCAGAAGATTATTGAATCAAGTGATTATATTCCAATGGATAGGTGATAATATTACTAGGCGTGTAAGTACACTCCGAGTCAGAAAGCCTGGAATGTCAGAGCTGCATAGTCAAGCACCTCCCAAACCGCCTCGAAAGGCAGTCGCATAAAGTCTGGGAGGCGCTCCGGCTTAATTGAGCTCCTGGTTCGCCTTTCTTCTCCCGTCCACCCAAATACCCCGAGCCAAAGCATAAGCTGACTGAGAGTTACTCTGCAAGGGCAAAGCTGGCTGAAGGTTGCTGTGAAAAAGAAAACTTTGCCTCCATAAATAAGTCACGTTATGCGTGTTTGAGACTCCGACATCCTGCCGAACGTTGCCGTGGCACGTGTTATGCAGCGATTTCGTTTTCAAGTTGGAGACACGAAATCCACGGCGTACCAGATGTCAGAAGTCCTAGGCGAGTGCGACCGCCGTACGATGACACACTGCATCATGTACACATCAAGTTTCCTCCTGACCTCCGTATGTTCACTCCTCTGGATCATGCCCCTGGACGCACACTCGTTGGCCGCCTCTCGTCGTACATTTATAAATCTACCTCATCGAGTGTAAATAAAGGTTTCTAGGCTGATGCTGCACGATATTTGGGCCTGCAACTCCAGGGCGCCCATCGATTACCCCCAGATTTTTTCGACGACTCGCACAGTCCTCACGTACGCCATTGTTATCTGACCGGGTTTTACTACCTTCACCTCCATATTCTCATTACGTCGCACACCGTACCCCAACATCGTGTCGCCGGGGGACCTCTCTTCACATCGCCGTGCGCTTCTCGGCCATGTCCCTCGTTATTTTCTGATGGGCCCACTACAATACACACGACACACTACCCCGAAGCTCTCTGTGCTGGGCCCGGAACCCTTTTTCTAGCACGTCTCATTAGACGAAACAATGAACGCATTAGGTTGCAGGAATATCGCCCACAGTAGGTGATGTCTCCTTGCATAACTCGAAGGAGATCGTTGACCTAAGGAAAGACACTTTGGATACCTCAGACGACGAAGCTCTCAAAGTTCTACTCGAGTGCGCCCCTCCGATTTATTTATATTCTGCACCTGTCTAATTGCGTTTACTCAGCTTGCTGAACAAGCTGGTTCATGATCTACGAACGACCCTTGCTCCATCATATGTGGATTTGCTAGAGGTCCTCTTGCGGCTTCTGCCACGACCTATATTAGCACCCTCCCTTACAGCACTCCTGGCGACTATCAGGAATATCGAGGTATTTGCTCGTGCCATCAATCAAACTCGACCTCTTAGACCAGACATGGTCCTCTTTTCGAGCAGTACTTCCAACCTGCAGTCCTGAAGTTCAACGCGCCGCTGCGGAAGTATGGGGGTCTGTGTTACGTCGGCTGAAGAGCATCACGAGGCAGACGGCTGTTGTACAGAACTTGGAAAGTGCCGAAGATGCCAGCACGTGGATGGTGGTGTTTGCATGCAAAGTACGTATGCTGCGCTCCTCAAGTTGTCCATTTTAACAAGCCTGCAGTCTGTTTCCCAAACCTTGCATACAAGTGCAGCACCATTGATTGCCTCCCTCATCGACTGCCACCTAACGAGTGACACTGCCAACTTGTCGTATACTCTCCTACGTCGAGTGCTCACCGCCTTGATTCATCACTGTAACAGCTGGGAACAATTTTCCGTTGTCGCGAGCCTCGTCGTTGATAACTTCTGTACTCTTTCGCAAGCCGAGGACGTGAATTACCAACAACTTCAGCGTGCCATGCAAATCACGTCCGTTGTCTGTTCAGTTCGTCAGGGGACCCGACTATCTAGTATGTCTTCATTGTTTCTATGCATTGCGCTAACAATTGAACCCTCGCCCCCGTAGCGTCCCATCTCACACAGATTTCCTCGAGACTGGCATAGCTTACCGCTGGACGCATCTTTCCATCCTGAGATTGTAAGTTTTGCTGCTTCACTCCTTACTGCTGGTGACATGGCAATATCCGCTGGGCCGGGACGTGCATTCGTCATTTGAGCTCTTAGCGTCCCTTCCTTCGGCCTGACGCTATGTGGTCGTGGGTGTCCTCGTGGTGCTCGGGTGGCTGAAAGCTTATAGGACTTCCTTCCCTTCTCTCAGCGACTCGTACCCTCCTGGGATCCGAACCATCCCTCACCTTGCGTCTTCTTGCGTATCTACAAAATACCGGAAAGCTGGGCGAGATCGACATTGTCTGGGGCATCGTATAAATTGCGGCAACCGCAGGGAGCACATCAGAACCCTGACCGGATGACGACTACCGCAGACGGTGGGAACGAAATGGATCCTTGGGAAGAAGAGCGATCTTGGAGAGATCCTTCCGCACATCGACTCTGCGGTTCTGCAGTGACTTGGCTCGATAGACATCAGCAGTGCAAGATCATCATGTCGGTACGTCCAGTGGCAGATGCTCGACTAGCATCCAATTAACCATTGTATACAGGAGCAAAAGTTGTCTGATCGGTTCGATCCTATCCCGTTCGAAACACGGATCCTCGTTACTCTCGGACAATGCACGTCTTTGGCGGAAAAACATAACCGCGAATTAGCGACGTACTTCCTCTCCCTTGCAGGTCCGGATGCCCCATCAAGGTTGCAGAGGTTCAAGCTTCGGGCGTGGTTAAAGCTGTTCAGCAAGTTCAGCAACCCGAGGGCTCTGTACGCCACGGATACGCTGCGAGACATGTGCCGCTCTCTCATCCCTACCCTGATCGGGAGTTACAGGTGGCATCCTTGTCTTACTTGCTCCGGTACAAGTTGCCCCACCTCTGGCATCACGAGGAAAAGTTGCGTTTACTCGACGAAACCAAATGGAGAGACGAGTTGACCTCTTTGCATATGTCATCGATAGAGTCGAAGGACCGGCATCAGCTAGTGAATGTCATCGTTCGTCTGCTGTATGGGCTCATGTTGGAAGAGAAGGGTCGCTCTAGGGGTGGTGATCGCCGAGCTGCTGTCCTGATAGCTTTGGCAAGATGCGCAGACCAGGAACCCTCTCTTCTCGTGGATCTGATGTTGAACCCAATGGAGTCTAGCAGCGCTGCCGGTCAGGATGGCCTCTTCTTACTGCACCAAGTTTCTTCGAATGTCTCATTCAAGCGGCAGAGTGGTTACCTGACTTTGTTAGGTGGCGTGCTGAAGAACCTTGGGTCGAGATTAACCGCGTATTGGCCCAGCTTTACTTGGGACCACGCTTGATCTGCTCAGAGGCTTCTGTCGAGTATGACAGCCGATGATTCGGTTGAGAAGGTGGAGAACGAAGCAGATGAAGAGGAGAGTGCAGTGGGAGAGGTACTCATTCCAGAGTTCTGCGTTCTGTGAGGCCTTAAGCGGCTCGCCGATTTTTTTCACTGCCCTGTTAATACGTACACCCGCATCAGGCAAGGCACATCAACCATTCAAGAAAGAAGAGTCGCGCGAGCCATGAAGGTGGGTTAGGTCTTAGTATCTGCGCGCCTGGTACTCATCACCTCGAGCAGGTGACCACCAATCCAGAAGCCACTGCCAAGCGCAAATTAGCTTGGAATGCAGGCAAGAAGGAGAGTCGGAAGAGCAAGAACCGAACTTTCGCGTGAGTGCTTACATGGAATTAGTTATTCACAAACTAAGTCGGACTCCAATTTCCAGTGACAGTAGAGGCTAAAAAGACGGAAAGGAGCTTCATTCATCTGGGTCCCTTTATTTTTGCGATTAGCTCATCACGACCTCATTATTATCTCATCTATTGCGAATATTGCTCGTTCTTCTACCTCTCCGGGAACTGTGACAAACATGTTGCAAGCGATGTAGTGCATAGAGAATCCATCAAGACAGGATGAGTGATGTCGCCATACTATCGGGACTCAGCACGCTGAACTGGCTTGTCAGGCGCTACAGTAGCAAAAGCAGGGATATTCACTCTTCCGCTCAGCGCTCAGCACGGACCCTCAAAGCCAATCTATATCTGCATGCGGTTTGCTGCAGTAAGTCTAAGCAGCGCTTCACCCACCAGCCGAAGCAGTCCATGTGCACGCATACAAGGGAGACGTTTCCGCTACGAATTGTTTTATAAGCGATCCTGCAGATACGAGAACGGATCCAACAGGAGCCTTCTCGTTCCAGTGTTGGAAGAGGCTGGTGTCCATTGAGGGTGAGGCACATCCTTGTCCGAAGGTGTCCTCTTACCAACAATTTCGACAACGTTCGTATTACCATATCCGATGGGACCAACGCACCCGACAGAGTTGACACCTTTGCACTCCTGTACCTGTCTCCGCACGTGTCCCCTAGGTTGCCCACTAGCGTTGAAGGAGGGCAGAAGTGATGCTATGCTCCAGCCTTTGCAAATTCGATGACGGCCGGCAAACCGTTAGAAGGGACGGGAGAGCGAGGTCGTCGTGGGCTCCGGAAAGCGGACTGCTCATAGCAATAAGTTCGAAGACATTAGGCATAGTGTTCTAGAATAAGGTTCACGGTCGTCATTGAATTGGTTTCGTGACCGAAGTCGCACCATCCTGCTTGCAGTTGTGCCGATTCAACACTGAACTTTCTCCTTCTCACTCAAACCCAAATCGACTGACAGACAGTACCCTCCCCCTGCCAAGCCCTGCACCAGATTCCTGCACCATGGAACACCAAGCAGTAGGCAAAATTTTGATAGTCATCCATCGTTGGCGGTTCAAGCCCGCAGGCGAGTTACCGCGGGTGAGTGGAGAGAACGTAGGCCTGTGTTCACTGGGACTGAACTTGGTTCTACGTGCTGATCGCTCCCCGTCCGCGATGCACCTCAGTCCGAACACCTGGTTTTTATCCCTCACACCAAGGTAAGACCCATTTAGTCCACTGATCACGTTGGATCCTCGTCTCTAGAAAGGATGAGGGTTCATCGACACTCGAGCCTCCCCTCTGGCTGAAAGAGATGTGTGCCTGCGCGACGGCAGAGGTGGGAGGTGTGCTTAGCTTATAATCGGGGTGGGCTAGACACGGGAGCCGTGGGGTGACATTGCGAGCGTGTGGAGCACGTGGCAGTCGCCAGTGCAGTAAGAGTAGGTACAAGGTTGTAGTAATACAGGGCATGGAAAGTAGTGCCCGGTCGGGTAGAATCAATACTTGGCGAGGAGAACGTTCTTTCAGTGTTGAGCTTTGCTTCTGGTACGAATTGTTTTGTAAGCTCACGAGACATTGCAAATATGAAAACTCACCTAAACGTATCCAACGCGAGCCTTCTCGCCCCAGTGTCGGAAGGGCGAGGCACATCCTTGTCCGAAGATGTCCCCACGCCGACAATTCCGACGACGTTCGTGTTGCCATGTCTGCTAGGACCAACCCACCCAATAGAGTTGACGTTTTTACACTCTTGTACCTGTCTCTGCATGTATCCTCTAGATCGCTCGTTGGCATCGGAGGGGAGGCGGAAGAAACGCTCCGCCCTAGCCTTGGCAAATGCGACAGCAGTCGGCGAGGTGTTAGAGAGGGGTGAGAGAGCGAGGTCGTTGTGGACTCTGGAAAGCGGACTGCTCCCCGTGGCAATAAGCTCGAACAATCGAGGATAGTACATCGGGGGGCAATTCAGTCATAGGATGGGAAATTGTTGGTATTCGCATGCCCGGTGATAGGTCAATGGATTGGAATCCTAGCGACAAAAGTGTGGTGGATTGCAAACGCATCACAGAGTTTGACACATCAGCACAACACTTTTCTCACTTGTCTGAGAGCTGTTGCTGAGCGTGTCGATATAAAATTACGAGGGTATCTTTCCTAAAATGGGGCTGACCTCCGGGTCGCCTGCCAGGCGACCCGGAGGAAGAGAATGAGTGAAGGTGCTGGGGAGGATCAAAAGAGGTTCGGAGAGTAAGCTATGGAAAGAGTAGGAAGTCCTTGTGGAGATCTTTTGGAGAGACATGTCCTGAGGGAGAACGTCTTTGAAAGGAGGAAGAGGATGTGCTTTGAAATCCTGGACTTGTCCCATGATGTGAGTTTCGAGAGTACGGGGGCTATTATGTAAGAAGAGACGATGGATACTTACAAACCGCAGTAAGTAGATGACTGGGGCCATCATGGCCAGAGGTAGCATGGGCAAGGCCATGGACAGGCTGTTCCCGTGACTCTGACTCAGATGGGCACGGATGGTAGTATTGCAATCGCACACGTGATGCAGGAGTAGTTTCGAAGGGTTGAGTTAACGCGAAAGGACGCTCAAATCATTAGATCATTGATGTCTGCTTTCACCAGTGGCTAAAAACCTTTCAACAGCTTCACACGATATGCCACTATCTGCTCAAGACATTAGAGAGAGGTTTACGCGCTTTCGAATTCTCGTCGTGGGGAGAGCGAATGCGGGCAAGACCACCCTTCTTCAGAAAGTCTGCAACACCACAGAAAAGCCCAAGATCTTCGATGGTAAAGGGAAAAAGGTAAGCCACACCTTCTGTACAACATCAGAACTACCGACTGATCAATCGCGATCAGATCGATGCCGATGTCGTGAAATCCTCCGTCGATGTATGTACTCACGCACTTCAGGAACATTCTTGACAAACTCTTGACCCCTACCAGCGTGGGTACCATGACATCAATAATGAACTGGTGTTCCGAAGCAACCCTGGTTTTGTCTTTCATGACTCATGCGGATTCGAAGCTGGGGGTGAAGATGAATTCAAGATGATGAAGCAATTTGTCTCGGAGCGCGCATCTACGAGGAAATTGAACGAGCGCATCCATGCGATATGGCAGGCAATCTTATCCATGAGACTTTACTTGACCGTAATATTCTCTCTTATAGGTATTGCATCCCAATGGATGAGTATCACCGAGCGATCACGACGGCCGAGGAAAGGTTCTTCTCTGAGTGCGACACCAACAATGGCACGTTGTTATTATAACGCCCTCGATGGAGTGACTGATAGTGACATTTGCTTCAGTTCCCGTGATTGCAGTGTTCACGAAATTCGATGCGCTATCGGGTGTTGCACATGGTGAACTCAGGATGATACCGGGGTTGACACGGAAAGATGTCTTCGACAAGACGCCCGAGCGCGTGGAGGAAATTTTCGCCAACGCCAATATTTGGGGTCGATTGTGTGAAACTCCACATCCTCCCAAGGGCTATGTATGTTTGGCTAGTAAGTTGACCATCGTTTTCATCTGTATAGCATGTAACATTATTACAGAAATGAACATCGACGAAAGCGATTGTGGGCCTCTTCTAGAATGCACGACGGGTGCCTTAGGTGACGAGGCTTTGCAAATGTTACTAATATCAACACAGCAGACGAATCTGGAGCTTTGTATCATGTATGCTGTGAACAGGTCATTTCTCAGTCTCTCGACTCTCTGATTGATCTGACAGTATTGCCATTGCAGGGAGGCCATGACTTTCATCAAAAGAGCATGCCAAGGGTTGTTGCAAGTATCAGAAGATGAGTGCATTCTGATGCAGAAGAAAATTGCAAAGTGGTTTCCACATACTGGGGTAAGTCAAATGATTTGTGCATCTGGCAATGATTGGTAGAATGAGATGAGAACCATGGGTGGCATGTGAGTGTTTACCAGGTATTGGCCAAGATGACAGAGCATTAACAGTGGATGAATAATTGTAGTAAATATGACTCTACAGGTAGTAAGTCCTGCAATGGTGGCTCAGTTGGTGGTGCAGAATGCCATGACCTCTTCACAGTGACAAAATTAGGGATTGGTATGTTGTGGACATCACTGATGCTTGTGGTATTTTTGGCTTGACAGTTGGTAAGTTCTCCTATGGTGGCTGGAGCTGAAATGAAGCTGGAATGAAGCTGATGGTGTTGATTTGCTCCTGGCATTCTTGGCTTGACAGCGAGTAAGTTCTCTC
>MU837048.1:93682-126240 GCA_029603245.1 Rhizopogon salebrosus TDB-379 | reverse complement strand
AAGCTGATGGTGTTGATCTGCTCCTGGCATTCTTGGCTTGACAGCCAGTAAGTTCTGTCATGGTGGCTGGAGCTGGAATGAAGCTGATGGCGTTGCTCTGCTTCTGGCATTCTTGGCTTGACAGTTGGTAAGTTCTCTCATGGTGGCTGGAGCTGGAATGAGCCTGATGGTGTAAATCTGCTCCTGCATTCTTGGCTTGACAGTTGGTAAGTTCTCTCATGGAGGCTGGAGCTGGAATGCAGCTGATGGCCATGGTGTTGATTTGCTCCTGGAATTCTTGGCTTGACAGGATGTAAGTTCTCTTATGGTTGCTGGAGCTGGAATGGAGCTGATGGAGCTGATCTGCTCCTGGCATTCTTGGCTTCACAGGAAGTAAGTTCTCTCATGGTGGCTGCAGCTGTAATGAAGCTGATGGGGTTGATCTGCTCCTGGCATTCTTGGCTTGATAGCAAGTAAGTTCTCTCATGGTGGCTGAAACTGGAATGAAGCTGATGTGTTCATTGTATGATCCACTTTGTGGCAGTTGGTTCAGTGCCCTCCTTAGTACTTCTGGGAATTTTTGCTCACATCATCATACTTTTCAAATTTCTATGTAGCGTGTCAGTCACTGACTCAGTTCTGCATGTGGAGCTTTCATGCCTATTTGTTCCTAGCCTGAGGATCAAAAGATCATTTACAAAATGGCATTTGATTCAAGTTTTGTACCATCAGTATGTTCTCAGTTAGTCAAATTTGTATAGATTACTGAGATGCATCATAGGAGTCTAGTGCCATAGGACAAATCATCTATATTGCCATTGGTTAAGTGTTTGATCTCATGTTCAAATGTTATTAACAACAACCTGATAGCTACAGCCATTGTTCTTGAATATTCTTTTTTTTTATTGCAGAAGGTTGAACATGCCTCAGCCAAGATTGCAGAGCTTGTTGCCTCTGAATATGTTGCATCTCAGAGTCCATCAACTGTCAAAGAAGCTGTTGGAGAACTTCTTCATCAGCATCATCATCAGGATGGAGGGGATGAAAAGTTATGCAAGATGATCATTGATGGAACTTTGCATAATCGCATGTGTGAGTCTCCTTTGTCACCTTGAGGTGAACTTCATCCTTCTTGGTTCCTCTTTCACACAGCCCTAGGAGTGCAAAAATAGGAAGGGTGTCGCTTGGTGTCTGCTGGCCTGAGCATTCAATTCTGACTTTCTAGTGTCCATATTGAGTTTTTTGTAATTGCTCTTCTGATGGCATTGAATGCACACATATGCAAAAGAACATTCAAGTTGATGAAGTGTTCTCCAATATTCCCTTGTTGTGTCATTATACACTGGCATGTTCAGCCTACATTCTTTGTATCATAGTTGTATGGCCAGATGTAGGGGAATATCCAGAACTTCCTGCCCCCCACAATTTCACTGCTGTCATTCAATTCTGCACTGTCGCTGAGTTTTTCAAGATCCAGCAGAAGCATATTCATGACTTCACCCTCACCCACCTGCATGATCATGACAGGGTCAAAGATTCATGTAATTGATAGTGTTACAATTTTATGAGTAATAAACACTACAATAAGCACATGCATATTACCAACCCCCGAGCATCCTCCAAGCACATTCCTGATACATCATGAAGTCAGGATTATAATGTGAGGGTTGGATAACATGATGTAGGGAACATAAATTCCCTAGCATGTAATCTAACACCTGACCGACTTTTCAGTCACCGACCAATTCATGACTCTAGCGACCAACTTGTGATGATGTCCAACAAATTCCCTACATTCTACACCATACGCTGACTCATGGTGCTATACATCTGACATCCTACCAACTTCCTATTGTTCTCCGACACACCTATGACCTGACCAACCATTTTCCAACTCACAGTGACTCTATCATTGTCTAGTTCCGACTGGCATTCACCCAGTATTCGTTCAACTTACCTGTTTTGGTAGTGCCGTTCCCACCCACTTGTATTATAGTACACTTAACACTATATAAGTTGCTATTTATTCAAGAGATATTGGATGACTTCCTGTAGGCTCAAATAATGCAGAACAGAATAAAAAAGACCCATTTAGGAAATGGAGCCGCGATGCTGCTGCTCATTTAAGACCAATTTGCAATATAATATTGTGTTGACCCTCTTATAAACTTTAAATTTACAAGGGGGGTCCCACCCCCCCTTCCAGATTATCTTGACTGGAATAAATGGTTCCTTCCATTTTAGGTCACTCACGCCAGCCATATCCGCTGATATAATCTGCCACTTTCATCAAGTGGGGCTTGCAAACACACTGCACAGCAATGTTAAGATTATAAGCGCATGGGTAGCGGGAATAGGAGCACTGGAGTGGCGATAGTGACGAAGCATGGGAAAATCAGCAGTGTTGCATGAGAACATAGGAAGTGAGTTCAAAGGTCAGGGGCAGAATAGTACTCAGATTCGACGAGACTTATTCTACATAATACAAGCTCTTTTTATACTAAACAATCCAGAGACTTTATGATACGAGTCTTGCAAAAGAAAATAAAAGGGACATTATAGTATCACTTCTAAAAGACAGGTGAAAATACTCAATCGCTGTCAGAGTAAGTTCAAAAGAGAAAATGGTGTGGGCTGTGCGCGTGCCTATCCAGCGCACGTGTGCAGCCACAGAAATTCCCGTGCATCAGACTATTGTTCGCGCAGCATCATGGCGAGCTAAGGTGCACACTAGCTGAATCCAACAAGCGACCGTGATTTCATTCTGCTGCGGTGGCCATTCCACATTGCGACAGTGATCCCAAACTCTCCCTATACATATGAGGAAAAGGAGTGAGCCAATCTTCAACCTCCCCACTGAAAATTTGCTGTAACATTTTTAGATCCATATGATTGCAGTCACATATGACCACAACAGCCCAGTGCAACCGTCACTTCACTGCCAATTTCTTCATATGCGAGCTAGCCATGAGCACTACCCACCTATCAAGCTTCGCGCTCAAGAAAAAATTCTTGTCAGAAGGTTAGATTCATTGATTCAAGCTTACAAACTTCACAGGATACTTGTCCGACGTACAAAAGCATGAATGCACTTCGACCAGGCAAGAATCTCTTTGACATTGGACATGCAATGTCTGGCATTCCCCCTCCGCGATCTATGGTACTAGTACTAGCCAGTCATACCCAGAATTGCGCTGTGACGACGCCAGAAATGCGTATGCATGCAATAATTATGGTGCTTGCTCAACTCCAGTGACAAGGGTTGCCGCTACTGCTCTTGCGCCCCCTTCATCATCGAAGACACCCATATCTTCTTCATTCACTGTAGCATTAGTTCATCCATTGTGATTCTTACTAATAAATTATGGGTTATTGTTAAGTATATATTCCACATGCCTTGCGGTTTAGTTTTCTGTACAGATTATCTTTTGCAATTTTCTTTCAAAGTCCGAAATAATCTATTCTGGATTATTTTGCCTACAGGAAGTCATCCATTGAAGGAGGCTTGGGGCTGCTGTATCTGTGTCGTTTAAGAGGTGCTAACTCTATGCGTTGTCACCTCTAATTAGTGGGCTTATTGGCACATCGGCAGTTTCGACATTTTTGGTCAGGCAAGATTTATATCAAAATGTGATTGATAAATTAGCCACTTCCACTTTGAATTTTGACACTTGGAAAAATGGCAAATTTAGACTCCCCTATTGGTCTAAATTTGATATTTATCGGTTTAAATTTGGCATTTATCGGTGATTTATCCAGTGTCAAAATTCAAAGTGGAAATGGCTAATTTATCAATCACATTTTGATACAAATCTTGCCTGACCAAAAATGTCGAAACCGCCGATGTGTGGGAGTCACAGCCTCACAGGTGACCAACTTGGTTCGCGCCCGTTTTCAAACCCGATTAGGAAATTGTCGTATTTACACGTCAAATCGATCATGATATCTCGGTACGTTCGAGGTTGGTTCCGTCGATCCATGTGCATTGCTCATACACGTCAAGGTCAACGAATCCCACTTTTACCTAGCTCTTCAACAATGGAGACAACTCAATCTCTCCCCAGCTTTTGTTCAGTTTTCGAACAAGGTTTATCCCCTCTCGATCCCTATGCCTTTATTCTTCCATAACTGGAAGGAGATTGTTGACCTATGGAAGGACACTTTGGATACCTCAGACGACGAAGCTCTCACAACTCTACTCGAGTGCGCCCCTCCGATCTATTCATATTTTGCACCTATCTAATTGCGCTCACTCGGCTTGCTGAACAAACTGGCTCACGATCTACGAACGACCCTTGCTCCATCGTACGTATGTAGATTTGCCAGAGGTCCTTTTGCGCCTTCTGCTACGACCTATATCAGGGCCCTCCCTTACAGCACTCCTAGCAACTCTATCAGGAATATTCAAGTACCTGCTCGTGCCGTCAATCAAACTAGACCCCTTAGACCCGACATGGTCTTCTTTTCGAGCAGTACTTCCAACCTGCAGTCCTGAAGTTCAACGCGCCGCTACGGAAGTATGGGGGTCCGTGTTACGTCGGTTTAAGAGCGTTGCGAGGCAGAGAGCTGTTGTTCGATGGCACAGAACTTGGAAGGGGTCGAAGATGCCAGCGCGTGGATGGTGGTGCCATTTGCATGCAAAGTACGTATGCTGCGCTCCTCAAGTTGTACGTTTAACAAGCCTGCAGTCTGTTTCAAAAACCCTGCATACAAGTGCAGGATCATTGATTGCCTCCCTCATCGACTGCCACCTAACGAGTGACACTGCCAACTTGTCGTATAATCTCCTACGTAGAGTGCTCACCGCCTTGATTCATCACTGCAACGGTTCAGAACAATGTTCCGTTGTCGTGAGCCTCGTCGTCGATCGCTTCTGTACTCTTTCGCAAGCCGAGGACGTGAATTACCAACAACTTCAGCGTGCCATGCAAATCACGTCCGTAATCTGTTCAGTTCGTCAAGGGTCTCGACTATCTTGTATGTCCTCCTTGTTTCTATGCATTGCGCTGTGTCTGTAGCGTCCCATCAAACACAGCTTTACTCGAGACTGGCGTCGCTACCGCTTGACGCATCTTTCCATTCTGAGATTTTAAATTTTGCTTCTTCACTCCTTAATGCTGGTGACATGGCAATGTCCGCTGGGCCGGGGCACACATCGTCATTCGAGCTCTTAGCCTCCCTTCCCTCGGCCTGATGCTATGTGGTGTCCTCGCGGAGCTCGACTGGGGTGGCTGGAAGCTTGTATGACTTACTTCCTTCCCTTCTCTCAGTGACTCGTACCATTCTGGAATCCGAATCATCCCTTACCTTGCGTCTTCTCACATCCCTACAAAAAGCCGGAAAGCTGGGCGAGGCCGACATCGTCTGGAAACGCAGTGTTGATAGCTGGATTCAACAACGCTTGTCTTCCTGGGCAATTAGCGATGATTGGGTTGATGACTTGTACAGCATACTGAGTCTATCGGTATTCCGCAACTCACTGCCACCGATATTGGTGCCTATCATCGAACGCTTGTTGGACACATCGAACCCCGAGGCGGTCTGGCAAACCTCGCATGCCAATGCGGCCTGGGCAATCGGAACGTGTATGCATGCGTTGTCACGGTGTCGGTCAGCGTCCTGGGAAACATGAGTAGATTTGTCCGCATGGACGAAGAAGATTGTAGATTGCTGGTCATGGTCGGAGATAGTATTGAAAGGCTTGGTGGCACTTCTCGAAGCATGGTATTTCCCTGACTTTTGCAAGTCCTCTCCCGCAGAGCACAATACATTAAAACCGTTGCCTGCAAGGCGAAGAGGTGTCCTTTGACATGCAAGGCGTACGCGAGCGCGTTCTCCGGATAGGCAGATTGTATCAGGTCGTAAGAGACGATGAACCACTATCCACTGATATCTGTGTTCGGTGGCTCGTTTGTATGTGTTCTGTTTCGTTCCTGCAGCATTTCGCTGATGGTGTTGTAGCACGACTGAAGGTCGACCTACGGCCTATATGGTCTCCGGCATCAGAAGCTCTTTCTTCTTTGGCCCAGAGGTTTGGCGATGTTGTCTGGGACATCGTATTTTCAGAATTGCAGCAACCGCAGGGAGCGCATCAGGCCCCTGACTGGATGACGACTACCGATGCCGGTGGGAACAAAATGAATCCTTGGGAAGAGCGATCTTGGAAGGATCCTTCCGCACATCGACTCCGCGGTGCTGTAGCGACTAGGCTCGATAGACATCACCAGCGCAAGGTCATCATCTCGGTACGTCCAGTGGCAGACGCTCGACTAACCTCCCATTAACCATTGTACATAGGAGCAAAATTTGTCTGATCGGTTCGATCCTATCACGTTTGAAGCGCAGATCCTCATCACTCTTGGACAATGCACATCTCTGGCGGAAAAACATAACCGCGAATTAGTGACGTACTTCCTCACCCTCGCAGGTCCGGATGCCCCATCACGGTTGCAGAGTTTTAAGCTTCGAGCGTGGTTAAAGCTGTTCAGCAAGTTCAGCAACCCAAAGGTTCTGCACGCCACGGATATGCTGCGAAAACTGTACCGCTCTCTCATCTCCTACCCTGATCAGGAGTTGCAGGTGGTATCTTTATCTTGCTTGCTCGCGTATAAGTCGCCCACCTCCAGCATCACGAGGAAAAGTTACGCTTACTCCTCGACGAAACCAAATGGAGGGACGAGTTGACCTCTTTGCATATGACATCGATAGAGTCGAAGGACCGGCATCAGCTAGTGGATGTCATCGTTCGTCTGCTGTATGGGCTCATGTTAGAAAAGAAGGGTCGTTCTAGGGGTGGTGATCGCCGAGCTGCTGTCCTGACAGCTTTGGCAGGATGCGCAGACCAGGAACTCTCTCTTCTCGTGGATCTGATGTTGAATCCAATGGAGTCTGGCAGTGCCACTCGTCAGGATGGCCTCTTCTCACTGTACCAAGTTTCCTCGAACGTCTCATTCAAGCAGCAGACCGGTTACCTGACTTTGTTAGGTGACGTGCTGAAGAACCTTGGGTCAAGGTTAACCGCGTATTGGCCGGCTTTACTTGGGACCACGCTTGAGCTAGTCGCTAATGCTCAAGGGCTTCTGTCGAGCATGACAGCCGATGATTCGGTTGAGAAGGTGGAGAACGAAGCAGATGAAGAGGAGAGCGAAATCGGAGAGGTACTCAATTCCAGAGTCTTGCGTTCTGCGAGGCAAACTTACGCAGCTCGCCGATTTCTTTCGCTACCCTGTTGAATTCGAAGTCACGCCCTACATCTCTCCGTCATTTTCCGCCATCTTTACCCCTCGTCTGGAATTATTGGATCAAGAGAATATTCAAGCCCCTTCGGCGCTCCTGGAATTTGCGATTCACCTCGTACAGCACGACCCTTGCGTACTGCCTGCTGTTGTATTCTGTGGATGACGACGAATTCTTGGGCTCGTTCTTCCACATATATCGCAGTTGTTCAAGAACCTGACAACCCTAGTCGAACGCACGAAGGCCGATGCAGCGCTTTCAAGTCCCATCACTCAGCGTCAAATAAGCATTCTTTCGGGGGTCGCTCGTTATGCCCAAGATTCCACGCAGGCCTTGACTCTACTTGGTCTTCTCTCCCCTTTGCTGCGCAAGCCCAGCAGAATCATATCTGAGAAGACCAAAGTCAAACTTCTCAGCACCCTGGGCCATATCTTTCCTCTGCTGACAGAGTCGTCAAATCCTTCCTCCGTCGAATTTTCCAAGGCATATACGAGCTTCTTTCGCTGCTTTTTATGTCGCTTCGATTCACCAGTTCTCGACTTGCGCTTACTTCGACGTTCAACCAGCTTGCAGTGATCCATCCGAGTATACAAGAGCTCGCGAGCCTGCTCAAATCTCTCAACGCTTGCTCGTCGAAGCGGATCGATGAGCCCGACTTTGATCGTCAGTTAACTGCATTCACGCTGCTCAACGAACAGAAGTACGCTGCGTTACCATGTCGTGAATGGCTTCCTGTCATTTCGAACGCACTCTATTTCGTGCAGGACACCAAGGAATTGGCCATCCGCGACCACGCTGCTTTCACTCTTCGACGCTTCATTGACCTTACGTGCGACCCATCACATCCAGAAATGGAGACGTTGTTCATGCGGACCGCCCTTCCCGCCCTGAAGATCGCGCTGAAGTCCAAATATGAGCCTGTCCGTGCAGAAGCCCTCGTAGTGTTGTTGGCAATACTGCGCCATTTCGCCGCGCCAGTTTCGCCACTCTGGCAAGTGCCGGCACATCTCAGAGGTCGGCGGCAAAACTTGGCACATCTGTTGCGGTAGTACTACCGGTTAATACGATATGTTTATGTAAGTAGTATGTAGGTGAAACTGGTCTAGGCCCACGATCCAATGATGAAACCTGCCTACTACCAATCTGAGCATACAGATTCTCAGTCCCTCGCTGCTTTGCATAGCGACATTCAGAGGAATACATGGCATGGGCAGTGAATCTTTTCGACTGCTACCACCGACCGCGTTCCGAGATGTCCAACGAAAAGCCGCAATCGCAAACCTTGAATCTCGAGATGCCACCTAACATTTACCATTGTTGTCATTTTACATATCACGCACCACGCCATATGACCTTGCTTCGCAAGGTGACATGACGATTTCGTTACAATGAACCACGGTCCGGCGTCTGCAGATTGCACCGGATAATACAGCAGAAGTACAGCATGCAATTGCATTTTGCGTAGTTCACAGGCTAGCAGGGGATAACATTCTTGTATGTGGTATACACACATGTGAAAGCAATATTCAAAGCAACTCGTCCACAGCAAAGCAAAAAGTGTAAGTAGATGTTATTCAAATGTGCCTCGGACGCATATAGCTGAAGGAATCATCCTCTACTTTGTAAAGCCAGAAAGGACCTATGAGTCGCGGAGTGGGTTAGGCGTGTGTAAGTAAAAGGGCATATGATGGACATATGTTGCCTACCAACAGGATCACCTGTGAGAGCATAAGTTATACAACATCAAATCAATCGACGATTATACTTACGCTGATCGTGGTGGACACCCGTCCACGTTCCTATGACCCCGAACGCACTAGCGATGCCGCCAATTTGTGTACCTTCAGAACTAATATCATCGACAAACGTGCGTCATAGGTAATGAACACGACGATGCTATTATGACCTACCTCCAGTTACAGATCGAATCAACTACAGATGCCTGACGTGCATTAAATCATTTCGGTTTCGCATCTCGTGGAAATAATAACAATAACAGGGCTCACCAGTCGCCATCGAACTACACCGCGTTCCGACATGGTTACAGAACCGATGACTGTTACCTCATTACCTGGTATGCCCCAAGATGACCCAGTGAAATACTGCGTCGGGTAGTTCTTATACGGGGAATCAGGGAAGCGGTCAAGCATGTAGTAGTTAGGTATTTCCCGAGGGCCGATGAGCGTAAGTTTGAGCTCAACGAGGCGCGTCACCTCTTCAAAATTGAAGTAGGTGCCATCTCGCTGCCCGGGGTTTCTGTCATTCTGTAGAATGCTGAATATTAAGGTCACCTTCGAAAAGAAAAGAATTACATTGAATGCTATTGAATGGATGAGTAATTGCAAGACCTCGATTTATCAACATGCTCACCGAGCAAGTCTCTGGTAGTAAGAGAGAAATGCTTGAGCGTAGGCAATTGGTGAGGTAAACAATAGTCATACCGAAAATCCATAAAACAGAAATATCTCCTCCAGTGACCTTCGATACCAGCCCAATCACCCGTTCCCCGTGCCGTGGCGCCAGGTGCTGAATAAAATCGAGTAGCTTCGAGTCCATAACGCGGTCTTGTCTCTGGCCAATCAGACGGACGGTCATAAAGGTTCATTGAAATAACATTGATGATTGACTCTATGTGAGTCCAATTCACATCCCCTGCAGTCGTGAATGGGCCCCAGTCGTTCCCTCGATGATAGTTCCGTAGGTCATAAACCTGACAACGACTCCTCGTCCGTATCACTTTCAAATTTTCCTTCCCTTCGTCGTCGTCTTCATCATACTCATCCAATGTAAGAGCAAGATATGATCGCAGGCGAGCTAATGATTGATTGCCCTCTTCTGAGGCAAGCAATGAAGAGCGAAGCATGTTGGTGGACTGTAACACGTCAACCACCCATAATAAATTGGGGGACGGAATGCGTTCATGCAATCTTGTGACGGGAGTGGCACTGTGCACCACAGAAACAAATGTTTCAATGGCCCTCAAAAGGTCTACAAGTTTTGGGCATTTGCAACTGGCAATTAGTTGTGCCTCCATTCGTTGGTGTAGCTCTTTCCTCCAGTTGAACTGACGATCTCCCCAAGATGTGGATTGCGTCTGCCGAGGGTCATCGAAGGGGAATAGGAGGAATAGTTGACGCCAGAGATACTGATCTGGGTTTTCATAAACCAGGCGACGTGCTTTCCGGCAGGTCTGTGAGAACGACGCAACGTCGCGGGGGTGGCAAAGTATAAGAGCCTGTTCGGTTATCTCCGATGGTATTGGGAGGACGCATGCGCTAAGCATCGTCGTTACCATTATCGTCCGCGTAAATCGAGTCCTTGAAGTTATTCATGCTTCGTAAGCCGGGCGCTTGTCGCGAAGCTTGACTTGTTCTTTGGTGGCGGTTTGCAGTCCTACCACACAGGACTGTTGAAGTCTGCACGTGACGACTGGCTGATGCCGTGGCTCCTAGCTCGGCTTTATAGTCCCAACCTCCGCAGTAACAAATTTACGGCAACGGTATGTAAGTACTCACTGACTGGCAACACCCCCGCCTCATTGCCACTTACCGTACCTTTTCGCATACTTTCTCGCGCTCGTTCTCACCCAGACGCATTTACTTCGGCGTCGCATACAATTTTTCACCATTTTTGGGATTGTAAGTCCCACCAGGAGAACTGACGGTCGCATGATGAAGCTGCCCGTTACACTGAGCTGTGCAAGACATCGCAGCTCACCTTGATCATGTCATACACCACCCATCTCCTGGCGACAATTACGAACACCATCCCCGTACACAGGGACATTATATCTCACAAGGAGGAGATGGATAAATTAATCAAGAATGAACTCCGCATCGACGGCCCCAACCATCGGGATGGTCGAGTTTATTGGGAGGAGAGAAAACGCGGGCAGACCCTATCCATCCTAGATGTCCTTATCCCGAAGTCAAAGCTCACAATCGATGACCTTTGTAGCATCAGATACGTCAAAAAGATGGGCGATAATGGACTTAGACATGGAGTGTCCTTGTTCGAGGAAGAGCGATCACGGTGGACGCTTACTGGTACCTTCACATGTCCAGGGAAGAAGTTGAAGAAGGAGGAATCGTTGACTGACACCGATCTGGAGGAAGATGAAGACTCTATGGAAGATGAAGATTCTATGACGGAGACAGTGTGAGTCACAGCGATCGTATCATGCTGGGGATAAACGAAAGTCTGGTGCAAGGTCAAAGTCATCGGGAGAGCAAAACTGGGAGCGTCTCCTCAGGAATATCATGTATAACATGCGGCGCAAGGTCCAAGAGTCAGACAATGTGATGCAGCTGCCAGAACCCTTCTGCGACATAATAAAACAGCGGTACTGGTCATCACGATTTGCTACCATTGCCGTTCCAGACGCCACCGATTTGCGAGAACCTGATCTAGTCCTCATAGACTTTAGGCTCAAGAACGCGGACAAGAGCTGGGCGAATGTTCTCACAGGAGTTGAAATCACTAAATCTGAATTGTCTGAAAAATAGGCGCAAGATATACCAGTATTCTTGGGGGTCGCTACCAAAGGTTACCTCATTATGCGAGAACAACCATGGCGCCGTTTCGTTCTTCTTTTTAGTATCGCAAACCTCAAGCTACGTGCACATTATTTCGACCGCTCGGGGATGATTATCTCGGAACCGATCCAAGTCAACCTGAATCCCATGCGTTTTGTCGATGTATTGAACGCCGTGACTTTCTCAAACCTCGCCTACCTCGGTTTCGATCCCACCATTCATATTTGTGATGACCTCTGCTCCGCTCCTATCCACGGACTACCAAAAGAGATCGCTAACATACCAGCTGAGGCGAAAGGCTGGGTGATGGACAATGATAATCAAGTGTACTGGATCATGGTCATTTTATGGAAAAGTCGCTGTCTTTTTTCGCGCGGGACCGTCTGTTATCGTGCTCAAGACAAACATGGAAAAGAGTATGCGCTGAAGGATTGTTGGGTGGATGAGACGAGCTTAGAGCATGAGGTAAAGCTACTCAAGATGGTCGAGGACGTTCCAAATGTGGTCCATCTCGTGAAGCATTGGAATGTTAAGTACCGCGGGGCCTGTGATAGCACATGGAAGATTCGTTCGCACCTCCCCGATCCACTAATACAACCCACCAAGATTCATCGCCGCATGCTTTTGACCCCCTGCGGACTGCCGCTCAAGAGCGTCAAGTCTGTCCCCGAACTCGTTGATGTTTTTCGAGACCTTGTGATCGGTGAGTTCCTTCTGTATTTTGTTGAGGGTTCTCCATAGTGACAGATACTTGTAGCTCACAAAACAATGGTCAGCGAGCGGCACGTTCTACATGGCGACCTCAGCCCCAATAACATTATCATCCATAAAGGAAAGGGCTACTTCATTGACTTTGTTCACGCCAAAGTCCTCCAAAGAGGCACAGCGGTAGAAAAACGCGGCATTGTGAGTTAGATTTCGACATTTTCGGTTTTCCTCGTTTAAATCTCAGGGTTCAAAGGGAACTGTACCTTACATGTCCTTCCGCCTTCTCAAGCTGATGGGAAAAATCCCGACCCCGCCGCTGATCGACCACAGAGCCTCTGACGATCTGGAATCGCTCTTTTATATTTTTCTGGAATTTACCATTATGCATGGGGGGCCCGGGGGATTATCGGAAGAAGGAGTCCTTCCTGACAACGCCCAAGCGTGGCGTGACATTTGTGTAGCAATGCCCCAGCGCGGTATCTCGGTTAGTGGAACACTGAAGAAAGAATTTATCACGGATGCTCAACCGAGGTATGAACCGGCGCCATACTTTCGAGCTTGCCGCCCCATCCTTGAAGAATGGCGCAAGGCAATTGGAGACGCGGTGCGAGAAAAACGGGACGTCTCTCACGGAGAAATACTCGAAATCATAGAACGGGGATGGAAGGCTCTTGAAAGCGCGCTACCATTTCGTACCCCAACTTCTGGCCCCATGGTCTAGCAAACCTCGTCTCAGGCAGAGGAGGTAGTCGTATTATGTCTATTGCGAAACAACTATATGCCAGTATTTCCCGAAAGCAACATGACGCGCAAGCCAATGGTACAGAGGCACATTGCTGTAGCAGCGCCGTTTACTTGCTGATGCATCAGCTCTGGAGTCTGCGACCATTATTCACATTTCGTACGGAGCACAATAAATTTGCTTGTCATTTGTACTTTACTCGACCTTTGTCTCTAACACGCACAGGTCCCGTTCTACTTTTGACCCTCTGTAATTTTGAAGCTGGATTATTTATCTTCTGTTCAACTTGGGAGCGGTGCTTCAATGAAGTGGGAGTTTCGGTCACGGGATGAGTCACGGTCACTGCAATGATCCCATGGCGGCGGTGATTACTGATATGATGATTTGCTGCTGCGTATTATTATCCACACTCAGATTTCCTCCGACTCGGAGCAAATACATGATTCGAGCTGCGCCTGTAGATAGGCGCCCGCAGTCTCTCTCTGTTTTCGCAGCGACCCATGAAGTTCAATACACCACTACCACAAACACTACCAAAAGAATGCGCGAAGGCAGCAAAGATTTGTGAGTATCTAGCAGTTCTGTAGATTATGGTGAATGACAGTTTGCCCAGTTTCGTCATTTGTGGATAGCAAGAATAATGGCCTTGACGGGGTGAGTAGCTGCTAGCTAATGGGTGAACTTGAAAGCTCACATGCTACCAGGTCATTCCCCGGAGTGTATTAGAGAATGCCAGGGGATTTGCTATCTTAACTGTCTTCAAAGCGGGCTTCGTTTTCTCGGCAAGAGCGGGAACGGGAATCGTCATAGCGAAGCTTGATGAAGGATGTGGGCACTTCGATCATTACGTATGCATCACTACAGCTGACGGATGCATCAGCATGGTCTGCTCCAAGTGCCATAGGCTCGGCTGGACTAGGGCTTGGTGGACAGCTTGGTGCGGAGATGACAGATTTCTTGATTGTTCTTAATTCGACTTCGGTCGGTCTGCACGTTTTCCGAACCAGGTGTCCTCACTGACATGTTATTGTAGGCTGTTGTATGTCTAGCTTTATTTCACTTGTGTACCATCAATCGCTCATCGGATGTGGCCTAGAAATCCTTCATGTCCGCAGGCTCCCTCACGCTGGGGGGCAACATGAGTGTTGCAGTAGGCCCCCTCGGGCGGAACGGCGAAGCGATCGGATCTCTCAATTCAAGTGGCAAAGTTGCTGCCATGTAAGCGCTCCGTCTACTATCAACAATACACCAAGATGACATTCCGGATGCTTCAGGTACAGCTATTCTAAAACACGAGGCTTATTTGGTGGAGTTTCCATAGAGGGGTCTGTCATCGTTGAACGTCAAGACGCGAATTCGTTAGCATACCAACAGGATGTGACTGCGAAAATGCTTCTAAGTGGAGCAGTCCCTTGTCCGGAGTGGGCTTCAGCTCTGGTGGGGACACTCGAAGCATGCACCGGTTTGCCAGGCACTCGGAAGTGGATCAATGACAGAGGGGAGGACCAACAATCTGGCTACGCCTTTGCGAGCCCAAAGAGTGAAGGAAGTATTCCATCCTTCTTGACCAAGAAGAAGAAAGGGATTGATTTCCCCCCAGGACACTGGGGAAGGAGGAAAGATTCTGGGTCATATTTTGCCGGCGAGGAATCAGCGGACACTGATGTTAGTCCCGCTCCGCAGTTTGACCGCAATGCCCGACGGTCAGGGTCTGGCTTCGATACGAAGTTCGAATCCGATCTTGCGCCTCCTTTGCAAAGTCGGCACAGATCTTTTAACAATGTTTCTGCATCATCGAGCACAAAGGATCAATTCGACCCAGCATCACCATTCAACTCGCTACCACCGTTTAGCTCTGCACACTCGAACTTAAGCGGCGGAAATGTCGTTCATTCGCGCACAATGAGCATGCCACTGGCATATCAGTCTTCTAACCGGTATCCCTCGGCAGATTATACAAATCCTTTCTCTTCGACCCCACCGCCGGATGACAACTTCTTTGAATCAGATGTTCGGACGACTCCTCGCGGACCATTCATAAAACCTAAAGCAGACTTGACTTCGCCTCTAGCTCTTGGAGATGGAGTTGGTCGTGCAATTGCGCTCTATGATTTCAGAGCGGTTGAAGTACGAAATCATTTTCTTCTATGAGGAACAAGTGCTTACAGGATGACACGTAGACTGGTGACCTTTCTTTTTCTAAAGGAGACGTAATTGTTATAACAAAGAAGAGCGATAGTGTTGATGACTGGTAAGCTTCTCGACCTACTTCCGCATCGATAGATACATGACCTGAATCAGGTGGACTGGGAAAGCTGGTGGCAAAGAGGGAATATTTCCGGCCAACTTTGTGGAACTTGTATAAGTATTACACGAGTGCATTGTCCCTTTAAGGCGGGCATCTTTTATGTGTATCGAACTTACTCGTACTATGTATTTGCAAATTACAATATGATCACGTGGGGTATTGGACGCGCGACCGCGCAACATCTCCTGTCTACTTCATGAACCGCACCTTCACGTTACGATAATATTGCCACCGATGCCAAAGGCAGCAAGGAACAAGTATTATGCTGTGAAGATTGGTCGGGAAGGTCCAAAAATATACAATACCTGGGCTGAGGTGAGTCTTCTTTTCAGAAGCTCAGGAACCGATTCCAATTGTAGTGCTTCTTCAACGTCCATTTCAGTGTGATGCAAACGTGAGCCAATGTTTCAGCGTGACTTATAGACGCCAATCTGAAATCACCACCACAGGTTTCACGTTGGCCTGGCGCCGTCCACAAAAGCTTCCGATCTCGCGTTGAAGCTGAACAGTGGCTTGCATTACCTAGAGCAAGTGAGTATTTGGGCACTGTAATAACGATGCTGCTGAGTCCCAGAAGCCCCGATACCGTCTTCGAGTATGCCGTCTAGTCCCAGTGTATTATCGGGCATCGAGCCAGGAGTGGCGAGATACCAACAAGCAAAGCCAGTGCAACTGCCGACTTCTCAAGGAAAGGATTGGACTGCCACCAAGACACCTACACCCCCATCAGTGAATATTGTTCTTTCAGACGAGCAAAAAGATGTGCTTCGGAGGGTTGAACGTGGTGAGAATGTATTCTTTACCGGGTCTGCGGGTGCGTAATTCGGGTTATTCAAACTAGCCTCTCTCAGTGTGTTGACTACTCTGTCCAGGAACCGGTAAATCTGTGCTTTTGCGGGAAATCATTCGAGTGCGTGGCGGCCGGGGCCACGAAGGTCTTGCTATAACAGCATCAACGGGAATAGCATCTGTTAACATTGGCGGAACCACCGTGCACTCCTGGGCGGGAATTGGGCTGGGTCAAGAAGACGCAAAGAGACTCGGTGGTAAATTCCTTGGCCAGCCTAAGTTTGAAAAGGTCAGGGTACGGTGGCAATGTGTGAAGACTCTCATAATAGACGAAGGTTTGTGTCGTCATCTCAAATCTTGTCTCACGAGAAAGCTAATTGCGCCATGTCAGTGTCCATGATCGACGGAAAACTTTTTGATAAACTTGTATGATGCTGCTGGAACCTCACATTTTCGCACTGCTGATGCTGCATCACAGGAAGCTATTGCTCGCATCGTAAGACGATCAGAAAAACCATTTGGTGGCATTCAAGTACAAACTCAATTATTTCTTCTTCTGATTTCTGATGTGATTTGACCGATAAGCTGGTACTTTCTGGTGACTTTTGTCAGCTTCCTCCAGTACCTGACCGCGGTAAGAACGGCGTCCAAATACCATCAACCTTCGCATTCGAGGCAGAAGGGTGGAACCG
This sequence comes from Rhizopogon salebrosus TDB-379, assembly GCA_029603245.1. Taxonomy (NCBI): domain Eukaryota; kingdom Fungi; phylum Basidiomycota; class Agaricomycetes; order Boletales; family Rhizopogonaceae; genus Rhizopogon; species Rhizopogon salebrosus. The sequence continues at coordinate 109,251 of MU837048.1, read as the reverse complement.
TTGCATCAAGCAGCCTATAGTTCTGACACAAGTTTTTCGGCAAAAGGAGCAAAGTGAGCGACATTTAAAAATTCTGCCTCACTCGCCTACATTACATTAGGATTCGTTGACATGCTTAACGCGATGCGTTTTGGGAAGTTGGGTGAAGACTGTATTCAAGCTTTCCGAAGTCTTTCGCGTCCAGTCAAGTATAACGATGGTATCGGGCCAACACAGCTGTATGAGATCGTTGTATGCGTTGTATGTCGTATCATTTTTGCTCAAACACCACCAGATATCCCACTCGTGCGGAGGTGGATCGAGCAAACCAAGTGAAGCTTATTTCACTGCCCGGGGACGGGATTAAATATGATGCCACGGACACTCCCGGACGTGATTCGAACGACAGGCCTATTCCACTTGAACACATGGGGCGCTTGCTGGAAAGACTTGTAGCGCAACAAGCCATTCATCTAAAGGTGCTATCACTCATTTTGCTTACATCACGCTTACACATTGCAGGTTGGCGCGCAAGTCATGCTGATAAAGGTAATGTGGGTTGCTTACAGATGTCAACCCCTGAATTGAACACAGAGCTAGAACATGGTACAAGGCGAGTTGGTGAATGGGTCTGTGGGTCAAGTGATCAGGTTTAGCACTTCTCAAGAGGCTATGCAATCCGCTACACAAGTTGCCACTGAAGAAGGTCTCAAAGGTGGACTTTCCACTGGTTCCGAAATCCCTGCGAACTACGATAACTCACAATGGCCTGTTGTCCGATTCACATGTGGCCGAGAACTGCTCTGTATACCCTCTGACTTTACGGTCAATAATGCGGATGGCGGTGTTGAGGCTAGAAGACGACAGGTAAGTGGTCTGATCTCTACTTAGAATTGGCGGATGAACGAGATCAAGATCCCCCTGATACTAGCTTGGGCACTGAGCGTTCATAAGTCCCAAGGTCAAACCCTTGAAAGGGTGAAAGTGGATCTTGGGCGAACCTTTGAGAAAGGCCAAGGTACATTCCAAAACTGACTCATTTCTGGGTGTTTAATGCCGGCTCATCAGCATACGTCGCCCTTTCTCGTGCTACCAATATGAGTACCTTGGAAGTATTAAACTTTCATCCCAATAAGTAAGCCTCACATTCAAGTCGCTTTCATGAACTGATCTCGTTGCGGCTGCAAGAGTAATGGTGCACCCTCGTGTATTGGACTGGCATGATGATATGGAACGTGAAGCGCTCGTCGATCAGATGTACGTGGACGATGTGTCGGAGGCCATGGATGGAGATGAAATGTTGGAAGCCTTCTGGACTTAATTCTACCTTGTCGGCAAGAGCGGTTGGTGCTGAATGTGGCACATCAAACGCGTAACCAGCCCGCCAGAACGCGGGCAGGATTGACCTGCTAGTGGCTCGCAAACGCAAGCACGGGTCTGTATTTATGGTCCAGTGCTTATAATTTTTTTCTCTCCCAACAAATTGCTGCCCGCTATGGCGAGCTTGCTGGTTTAATAAAGGTCACCTAGCTTATACTCAGTTAACTTGTATCACGTGATATTGTTGAGACGCGTGTTTTCGCGTTCCGATCACCACGTTGTGACCAGCAGGCTGTGCTCGACATCTCGTCTCAGTTGTGTTCACCAAAAGCTACTTTTTCCTCGGGTTATTTGTCTGTGGTCATGCCAGTACGAGCATACTACGCCGTGCGGATTGGCCGCGAAGGCCCAAAGATTTATTCAAACTTCCACGATGTAAGCTTCTGTAAGCTATTGGCCTAGAAGTTTAAGCATTGACGAATGCTACGATAGTTCCGGATGGCGGTAAGTACGCTACCACTGACTCGCTGGCTTGATACTTGTTTATTAACTATTTAAGATTTGCGGTTTGAGTGGTGCTAGCGGGAAGGGTTTTGACAGATACGAGGAAGCACAGGCTTGGCTTACAGGCATACCCACATCTGCTGTATCTATACTTCAAACGACTAGTACGTGCAGAATCTTAGTTCCAGGATATATATGTAATGAGATGACGTCTTGCAATGAACAGCGACGATGATGTGGGATGTGAGCTCTGATAGGCGTGAAGGTTCTACTCTGGCCTCTACAAGTACAACGGTCTCCTTTCAAACTGGTGCAAGAATGTATCCAGACCCGCAACCGGGTGATCATTGGGTGGAGTACGAGTCACCCTTGAACACACTACAGGCAATGCCAAACAGCGACAGGCTCACACCTCCCCCGCCTTATGTCCCCTTGAGACAGTATAATATACCCCGAGAACCTGAACTTCCCCCACCACTTCCACCACAGCCAGCAGTTGAGCTTTCCGAGGAGCAGAAGCGAGTTCTTCGACTAGTTCAGAACGGCAAAAACATATTTTTCACAGGTCCAGCCGGTAAGTTTGAATGACTTCTGACCTTCATACGAGATAAGTGGACGCGTTATTGCCAGGAACCGGGAAATCAGTTCTCCTGAGAGAAATAATAAATTCACTAAGAAATAGGTTTGGGGTGGTTGCCATCACCGCGCCCACTGGCATAGCAGGTGTGAACATTGGTGGTTCAACCATTCACTCCTGGGCAGGCATACGTTTGGGAAAGGAAGGGGTCGACAAACTGGTAGCTGGACTATCACGGTACGCGAGAAAAAGATGGACAAGCACTCGCGCCCTTGTAATTGACGAAAGTATGTTCGATCTACGGTATCAGACGCATGCGCTAACATTCGGACAGTTTCAATGCTGGACGGTCGCTTGTTCGACAAGCTCGTATGACTTACCACATGTATAACGCCGTCATCTTGCTGACTTATTGATAGGAAGAGATAGGTCGAATTGTCCGGGAAAATGACAAACCTTTCGGGGGCATCCAGGTCATTAATCATTCTTTCCCGTGTGCTTCTCATTTTCCAGTCACTGATAAGATAGGTAGCTCGTTTTGTCAGGTGATTTCTTTCAGCTTCCACCTGTTCCCGATCAAGATTCAACGACGATAATACCATCCACCTTTGCTTTTGATGCTTTGTCTTGGTCTCAATGCATTGACGAGCCGGTTTGCTTGACCAAAGTTTTCCGCCAAACGGACAACAGTGGGTGCTTGAGATTCCATACGTTTTCAGACATCTTACAGACCAGTAGAGTTCGTTGACATGCTCTCCGCAACGAGGTCAGGAAACCTCGAAGATTGGCATGTGCAAGAATTCGTGAAGCTGAGTCGTGTCATTGAATATTCCGACGGCATAAGTCCGACTCAATTGTACGATTTCTTTCTCGTTCTGTCCAATGTATCAATGATCATTGATGTCTACAGGTTTCCTCTCAAGAGCCAGGTTGAGTCCTGCAACAAAAAACATCTTGATGTCTTGTCAGGAGAAGAGTCAACTTATACTGCTATGGACTCTAGAGGCTTTGACATGTACGGAGAACGGATACCGGCCAAAGTTGGAGAGCAGCTCCTAGAAAGGCTCGTTGTTCCGAAAGTTATATCCCTGAGGGTGGGTTGTGACTTGCTGTATGGCTGACTGTACTTCTGGCTCACTACACTTTCAGGTTGGCGCACAAGTCATGCTCCTTAGGGTGAGTGCTCTGATACTAAGCTGTGCCAGTTAAACCTGACCATATCCACCAAAGAACCTTCTCGATGGCAAACTGGTCAATGGTTCGCTCGGAAAGGTGGTCGACTTCATGACTGCGCGCGAAGCACTGAAGCACCATATCGAGGTTGCAAATCTTGACACTTCAGCTCAGCGTTTGCAGAATGGCGACTTCCTTCCACCCATTCTTCCGAGCACTGCAGTTGACGACGAGTACAAAGGCCTGTTGGCTCTTAATAGCGAAGAGTTCACAAAACACGAACGGTTTCCGCTCGTTACATTCACGAATGGGGTTTCTCTTCTCTGTGCACCGCTATCATTTACTGTTGAGGGATTCAAGGGTAATGTCGAAGCGCAACGAGTACAGGTGCCTCTCGTGCTTGCTTGGGCCATGTCCATCCACAAGGCTCAGGGTCAAACCATGACTCGAGTGAAAATTGACCTACAGAGGATATTCGAGAGGGGACAAGGTGAGCAATCAAGCCCACCCTGATTGTGCCTTCGCAGCTGATTTGCCGTGGGGAAGCCTATGTTGCCCTCTCGAGAGCAACAAGTCTGGAGGGGCTGGAGGTCACCGGTTTTGATCCTTCAAGGTGGATGTGGACGCCTCTCAGTGGGCGTATATTGGCTGATGTGACAATGTTCTTTCAGAGTGATAGCTCACCCACGGGTAATAGAGTGGCAGGCTTCCTGGCAAGCCCAGCGAGATCAAGATGAGGAAATGGATATGGACTGGGCGATCGAACAATACCACTCGTCTACCGATATCATTATAGTATAACATCTAGCTACATGTTGTGGATTTACGGATGCACAGGCGAAAAAAAATTTATAATTCATTATGGTATCTACAGAGAAAGCACAATTACCCTAAGCGATAGCATGTCCTCTTAAGAAGGTTAAAAATTTGATACATTGAATGAACTCGACGTAGAAAATAACCTAGTGCACTGATTCACTGGTCTCATCAAAGGGAGAAATGCCAGGTGACAGCAGTGAAGGAGATGAAGGTGGTGATATATCCGATTCTGTACGCTTAAACGCAGAGTCGCTGGGAGACAGGAATGACTCATCGTCCATATCCTCAGCAGGAGATGGCAACGAAGGAATTTCCATGTTGGCGCGTATCGGTGAGGTGGGGTTCGCACGGAGCGAAGGATGTATGCTGCCTGTCGTTCGAGCAGGGAGGCGAGGGGTGAAGTCCTCGGTCTGTCTTGGGGACTGAGGTCGTGGAGGGACACTGCCAACCTTCGTGTGCGAGGAACCATATGAGTAGAAAGGCGCCGGTTCGCCGAGTGGTGCGGCAGGTAGAGGAGGAGAGTTACTGGTTGGAGGAGGGTCTTCAAAAATTTCCCGAGCATTGCTGATTAGGTCCTCCATCAGTGTATCCTGGGTATAGAATGATCAGCTCATGAAATCTGAGAATAAGAAGGGACCGACCTTCCATGACTGGACACTCAAAAGGTCACCGCCCTTTGGGATTTCATCTTCACCGAAGATAACGGCGCCAAACACAATCGCCAGATTTTTGGCATCCATTTTGTTCTTATCCGCATGGGATGCCACACGAGCTAGATGCTCAATCAGAGCGCGTAAAGTCGCACGGTGAACAGGAGGTAGCCGCCGTATCTTCGACCGCAGAAGGGCGAAGTGATTCGACTGGTGTTCCGCTAAAACCAATGTCAGATTGTTTGGGGTGCAACACCAACTCGAACGCTTACCTCGATCCTCCGTATGCTCCATACGATCCTGTAGTGGATATCTAAATAATGGCTCCGGAAGCTCGCGTAAATACAACTGGCAATAGCATGTCAACGTCAGTCACCAGTCATCTAACAAATACATACTTTCAATAGTGAGGACACGGCATAAACATCATCAGTAAGGAGGTTAAACTTGAAATTAGCTTCATTCCGCTCTATCTTGCGTTGTAACTGCGGGATGTTTGCTCAGGAACATGAAATATGCAAAAAAACTGACTTACATCTTGTACAACAGCATGCCTGCCAGACACCTTGTATACGACGGTCAGCATTTCATGACAAACATGCACCAAAGAGCTTACCCTATAGATACCTTCTGCATCTAATCCCCTGTTATCCACTTCTTGGATACAGATACGCACAATTTTTGGAACATCGCCTTCTCCAAGACCCCGGGCGGTCGCATAATCCACTAGACTAAAGCCGAATATAAGGTCGTAGCATTCGCCAACATTATAGTTGTAATAGAGTATTGGTTTGGCTATTGCCGATGCCAGTGAGCGAGGGAAATGAGTCGTGACTAGTGATACATCTTTTTCGGGGGAGATCTTGTCGACTACGGAACGTGCGTGTGAAGATAGTTGTGTCTGAGTAGTAGTAGTTGCACTACGAACGCTCAGAGCTGGTAAGTGCAAAGGGAATCAATACACGCACATCATGTTATCGAGGTATTTCTCCAAAACACTCTTGACTGTAGTCGAATATTCATGGACAAAGGTCTCCAGACTCTGAACGGTCCCTCGAGTCAGATGCCGGTGGATGACCTGGACTGCCGAAAAATTACCTTATAACCACTTGTCAAGATTCTGGTGCGCCTGAGTCTGAGGGTCTCAAGCCAATGCACGCCTTTTCTGTATTCCTTATCTGTGTCCAAATCAATCACACGGCTTGCTCGGACCGACTCACCACCTACCAGCCTCATCAGCTTCTCGTTTCGCGCGGACAGCACGAAGAGCACTATTTTCGGAGCGTACACCTAAGCTCTCCTTGACAGTACCACTCTTATCTAGGAATGTGATCAACTGATTCAACTGTTTCTTCCCTGATAGGCGTTTAGTCAAATACAGTTAGAATCAAACATGTCATACCGTGTTGAGCGAATTCAGAAAATGTGCCCGAAGTAGAGGGAGAGCGATGTCGTGCAGGTCCACTCCCAGAGGGTCGTCGATCAAGAGGGCGTAACGGCTGGGGGGCAGTGACGACAGGACGGGATGACAGACTGGGGTTAGACCGCGAACTACTCAACGGAGTCCCACTCTGTTCTGGATGAGACACGGTAGATGTGGTCTGCGGGGGTGGTGCGGCAGCGGCAGCTGCTTTGTGGTCCTTTAAACATACCATGAGTGACTGCGAGATCGATTGCTTCAGTACTGACTTCGACCTCCTGGCATTTCTTCAAGTACGTGCGTTTCAGCTTTGGCAACGTATTCTCGGCATAGTCAGTGTAGGCGACACCAGACTCTTTCAAATCCTCCTTGATACGTTTGCGCGTACGCTCCTGCGTCTCCTTATATCCAAAGATTACAAACTCGACGTGAGGATGAAGAGGGGGTTAGACGTACCTTGAGTGACGTCAAGGCGTTAACAACATCTACCGTAAGTGTTGCAAGAAATGCTTGTCTAGTCTGTGCTTCTGCACCACTATATAAGAGACCACAGAACTGAGAGTAAAGTAGAACAAACCTCTCTCAATGTTTTCCCGAACCTCATTCCACGCTCTCCTTGCGCTACTAAGTTCTGTCCGATCGTCCAGATAGTTGTCGATGGATTTGACCTTACGGTGAAGTTTAAGCAAGGACTCGACGCTGAGACGCGTATCAAAGCGTATCCTGGATTAAACACTATAGTTGCTCACTATGCCTCCTCGATACGTTTTCTGCAAAAACAACGACACGGTTAGGTGAATCGGAGGTCAGTTGAATAGGCGCACCTTTCTTGGAAGAAGCTTAAATATGAGTCCGTCAGGACCTTGAGATGATGTTCAAATAATGGACTCGGTCCAAGTTGCAAAGCCGGCTCTGATGTAGATGGCCGGGGGGTAGCAAATGAATCTGAGGACTGAGCAGCCATGATAGAACTTGTTTGATGACACTGGTCATGTAAGATGCTCCTGAATTCCCCACAACACCCAAACAGGGCTACACATGGACCCCGGATACCACCGATGATCATCAATGTGATCGTTCCAGCGTCATTCTCCTCAAAAAATTCACTCCCGGGTGATAAAATGCACACCCACCGCCCGATGCCTTTTTAAATTGTGGGATTACTCCGTCCGGGAGCAGCCCGATCCTCATCCATCTGTGATCTCCCTATAACTTTACAAGTGTCCCAGGTATTTCTGTTTGACACGCTGGCGCTATGTCTCTGGAGTTGGGGTCGCCTCCTATCGACCTCTATACTCAGGTCCACTCTGGCTGAAATTGAATCACATGGGTCACAGACCGCAATGGACAGAAACGATCTCTACGGGATATTATCTATCGGCGCGTCACACTCTTAGACAGTTTCTTACACACAAAGCCGCCATTCCGTTGGAGTCAGGGTATTATCCGTCTTTCAAACCGGCTGATGAGATCCTCTCCGCGTATCAATGGTGAGCTGAATCTTTCCAATTCCACTCTCCTGGACCCAATCCACGTGTACACTATAAAGTGGATCCTTCGTGAGCTGTAATTCCCGCTGGTTACATAGCAACTCACCGACTAAGGTCATCAACTATGTAGGTCGGACGTTTTATCTCCGAACAGTTCTCAAAATCCTCACGCTTATGGGAGGTGCAAACTGCAAGCGTTTTTGCACCAGCATTGTTCCCTGATTGGATTCCAGACGGTGCATCCTCGATGACAAGACCTGTGGCAAATTAGGCTTCGTAACTAACGAATATCGATGCCACTGACACTTGGTCGCATCAATTCCAAGTTTCTTTGCGCCCTCGAGATATGGTGTGGGCTTTGGCTTGCCTTCGGTGACATCGTCTGCTGTCACAAACTCTGATATAGGCACCGGAATTTTGCACTTGGGTATACATTGGCTTGCGTAATACCTCGAGGCTGTCGGTACATAACACTCCGGTGCACCGTTAATAAAGCGAGACTGGTAACGCTACCTGATGTGACAATTGTCCACCTTGTGCGCATATCTTCGTGAGAATCGAGCTTTGGGTAATGCACTGAGCCGACTATGCAATAGCTAAGAGACTCCGAATTACCTGAGCCAATAACTCAACTGCCCCTCCGAGGGCTACCGGGTTACCTTCGATCACAAGGTCCTCGAAGCGCATAATTTCGCTCTGCAGAATCTGTGTGCTATACTAGAAGTATGAAACGATGGTTGCTTACATTCAAAAGCTCTGTATCTTGGATATTGCATATCGTCTCGTCCTTGAGGGTATCAGCAAGTCTTCGTCCATGAGTTTTTTGCACGATCGGCAAGTGCAGTCCAAGTCCGTATTCCTCTGCGAATATTTTCCAGGCTGAAAAGACGCCGGGGGTGGAATCTATGAGGGTCCTGGATCAAAGCAATCAGTCATGGGATATCAAAATACTGATTCAAAAATCACCCATCCAGATCGAAAAGGATCTACGAGAGGTTAATGTGAGCTGCATGATTTACTCGTTAACAAGAGCTGTTAGCACGTACAGCGTCGACTGTCAGGACCTCCTCCGTCAGCGCCATGGCAGTCAAGATCGAAAAGAAATGGGAGACGCCGTGATAAGATAAGATAAACTAAAAACGTTTGTCTATATTTAGATCTTAATAACGAACAATAAGGACTTGTATGCTTTGTGGACAACAACAACCGTGACGAAGATGCATACGACGCGTTCCCGCCCGACCGCATGGCCGGGCCTATTATGGAGCAGGAAGAATTACATGGATGGTTCCAAGGTGATCCCATTGTAACTCGTTTCATTGTTTCCACTAATTTCATCCACCAGATTCGACTATAAAGACTACCGAAGTCACAACGGCATGCTTTTCGTTCTCGCAGTGCGAATTACAACTACCTGACAGTGTCGTTGACGACATAGACTCTGTTTTCTTACCTTCTTTCGATCACCCTCTTTGTTTGCCACTCACGACCAGGCATTGACTGCCATCACTCACAAGCTGGTCTTCGACTGATTAACGAAACCCATCATCATCGCTCTCAACTACATCGACGCCATGAAAGTCCCCGTTTTCGCCACTCTCGTTTTCCTTTCATTCACCACCGCTCTTCCAAGTCCCAAGCGCCGCGGAGGAAGTTTCGTGCTGCAGAATGGCATTGACGCGATCAACTTGAAGTGCGTCGCATTACGCACAAATATGTCATCTCTCTAACAGCTCCATTCAGCAACCAGTTCCAATCGCTGACTCCGTCTTCGTCCTGTACATCTGGCAACGCGTGCGTCAACGGCGAATTTGCTCAATGTGTCAACGGGCAGTATGTCCTCACCTCATGTGGATCAGGTTTAATGTATGTTGTATCATCGTGTGTTTAATGTTGACTTTCTGATGCTCAATCGTCTTAGTTGTGCTGCGCTTCCTCTCGTCAACTCTGCTGGAACAAGTATCACTTGCACTACGCAGGCAGACCTGAATGCTCGCATTGCAGCCACTGGCGCCACTGCCAACGGGACAACCACGACAGGCAGCCCATCCAACGCCGCGAAGGGAAACCCATCCAATGTCACCACAGGCAGTGTCACCACGTCGGCCAGCCCTGCTCCTCAAAGCACAGCGACTTCCGGCTCTGGATCGAGTTCTAACTCAAGTTCAAGTGCTCAGACTTCCCTCACGCTGCTTTCAAGCGTCGTTGCACCCAATTTTGCTCAGAACGGTCTCAACACAAACACCTCTGAGAAAGGCGAAGTCGCTTCTCTGACAACCACCAACAACTTCATCAACTACTGTGCTACCTTGCCTAACCTACCCATCACAAATGGCCAGCAGATCAAGACCGGTTCTTGCAACCCTGCTCCCATGGGTGCTATCCCTTCTACTTCCAATATGCCAAGTGCGAAGTTCGTCAGTCCTAACAACTTAGCTGTTGTTCCAGCAAAGACCACCTTCCAGGTGACGCTGGCGATCAAGGGAATTTCGACTGGATTCTTTGTTAATCCAGACACGAATTACTTCGCGGCACCCCAGCAACTCGACGCCACTTCCGGGCAGATCCAGGGTCACTCCCACATCGTTATTGAGGCGCTTGATTCCCTCACGCAGACCACTCCCACCGACCCTACCAAGTTTGCATTCTTTGTTGGCTTGAACAGCAAGGCAGATGCACAGGGTCAATTATACGCCAACGTCACTGGTGGTCTTCCTGAGGGCGCGTACAAGATGTCCACTATTATCACTGCGATGAACCATCAGCCTGTTCTCGTCGCTGTGGCACAGCACGGAGCCATGGATGATCAGATCTACGTGAGTAGTGTTTTATATGTAGTTTCTTCTTGTCTAACAATTTTATTAGTTCACTGTCGCCGCCGCCGGAAAGAATGGCACAACCACCTCTACCGGTGGCCCGAAGCCTTCTGCATCGGCTTAGAGCTCCAACACTTCCTACATCCCTGCTCATTACCCCACCAGCGTATCATGCTCAACTGGCTTGAGTCTGTAGATCCCTCGCCCCCATTCACATTTGTCGTTCGTGATCACATCATTCGCATCACTCTCAATGTAGCTCTATAATACCACATAGTGTATTCAACTGTTTCCTTAGGTTGTTAGCTTATATCAAATAGTCCTGTGTAGTATGGCTCGAAAAATAAAGCAGGCAAGAATCAACCGAATTGAATTCACGTTCCCGGCGTAGTTCTCGCCGACCGCCTGGTATTACTTGTACTTACATAAGGAGCAGGCAGAGTTGCGACTGTTTGGTCCCGAGCTCAAAGTTGCACTGCCGAAGTCGGTCCTTTTGATGCGTCCAAGCCGACACAGGGACGTGAAAAACTAGATCTCCTTCTCCGCGTAAGTCTGTAAAGATATGATTGATCATCCCATTTATCAGTTAATCTTACTTGATAGTCCAGTTTTGCTCTACATCACGATCAGGGAATTAGACATTTACCTGACATGACCGACAGATTTGTGATCTGTGTCCCGGCAACCTCGGCCAATATTGGTCCTGGCTTCGATGTCGTTGGCTTGTCACTTTCACTCTATCTCACACTCACCGTCACCTGTGGAGAGCCCTCTTCTGCCTTGCCAAATATCACTTATTCGGGTGAAGGAGCCGACGAAGTCCCGCTCGACCCCTACCGCAACCTTACCACCCGCGTAGCGCTCTACGTCCTGCGCTGCAATGGCCACAGATCTTTTCCCCCTGACCTGGTTAGTATTCACTGTGATAATCAGATACCATTCGGACGCGGACTCGGCTCGTCCGGCGCAGCGGTGATCGCAGGCGTCCTCCTCGGGGACCGTCTAGGCAAACTCAACCTCTCCCAAGAGCGAATATTAGACCATGCGCTCATGGTCGAGCGTCACCCCGATAATGTAACAGCTGCACTTGTTGGCGGATTTGTGGGATCATACCTTAGAGAGCTAGACCCAGAAGCTACTGAAGCCGCACAAGTCCCCCTCGCCGAAGTCCTACCAGAGTACCCGCCTGATGCTGGAGAAGACTGGGGCCTTTCCCCGCCTGTCCCGCCGACAGGTATCGGGCATTACGTGCAATTTAAATGGAACAGCTGCATCAAAGCCATTGTCATTATACCCCGATTTGAACTGAGCACTGCAAAAGCACGAGCTGTGTTGCCAGATAGTTACTCGAGGAAGGATCTAGTATGTGGAATCGCTTAGAATATGATGTCCCGAATAAAGACCCCCTCCAGGTTTTTAATATGCAACGGCTAGCCGTCCTCACCACAGCTCTCGGTCAGACTCCGCCAGACCCAGAATTAATTTTCGAGGCTATGAAGGATCGTGTGCATCAGCCGTATAGAAAAGCTCTTGTACGTAGGGTCTTCCATTCCGTGAGGAATTCTCATCTTGACCTCTTTTCTCCAGATACCTGGCCTTCCAGCCGTCACATCCTTAATTACGCCTGCTTCACATCCCGGCTTGCTTGGCATATGCCTCTCTGGTGCAGGTCCAACCATCCTTGCGCTTGCAACTCACAATTTTGAGAACATCGCGGAAAAAATACGGGAAATATTCCGCCTGGAACAGATTGAAGTAGATTGGAAACTACTACAAGTGGGGGAAGCGAGCGCCGTAATAGACTGTCAGTCTATCTCCAAGCTCAAGTCCGGTGATTGACTTGCTGGTCTCCTTCGGAGACTCGTAACACCATGTCGATCAGCAGATTAAAAGGTCATTTTCCCATTTGTAGGAAGGACAGGGAGAGGCGCTGGTAGATTCATAAGAAAGGTTGTCGATAACGATGTAGGTTCCACGAAAGCGACCATTTTGTTCTTATAACATGGACAAGGAAATGACATTGCCGATGTGAAGCAGTAGAAATGTGTCTTATTATAGGTGATTAACTGGGCGAATGGACTGATGCCATGATGTTCCGTTGATGCTGAAGCCTGCGGCGTATTACGAAGTGCACAATAACTCACGATCAAGTTCAAGCAGGTATTCAGACGATATGTCTATCGTATCCCGTCGCGACGAGAACTCAACGGAGGGGTCACGAGTGGACAAGTAAACGAGCTCCGATTGTGACTTGATAGGGCCTCGCTGCTTCGGACTCGCTTGGCAACAATCATGTGATAATTTGGGTATCCCCTGCGTCTCCACTACACCTTGTCGAGAATCTCGGGAAACGTACTTCAGCGAGGACCCATTTCACCAGGAGGCTGCAGGCTTTACTTGCATGTTATATTCTCGAAGTTGAAGAAGGTCGGCTCAAGAAGTCCTTTTCAACTCGCGAAGGGACTTCGTCATTTGACTATTGGCATCAAAGTTGAAGACCCTCTGAATGAGGTCATCCCGGAGAAGGATCCTACCCTGAACAGTACATACACGAAATCGCGTCTTAGCACAAATAGTAGTACTTCAAGATGTCGGGAAATTTACGGTGGCGAATCGGACGTCAAGTCGGGCCCGGGGAACCCCGAGTCCGCGTTCCCCTATTTCTTCTCGAACTACGTTGATCACTCTTGGGCCGCTTGAGTCATAAGCCCCGCACAGTCCACGTTTCCCTCTTTCTTCTCGAACGACATAATAAACTCTTCATGAAGTATTCCAGCGGTAACTACACTTTGTCACACTCTCATCGATCGCCATTCTCAACCAAGTCCAGATCGTTTCAGAGAGTTACACTTCACGCACATCATTCTCAGGCTACGTAGAGTTTTGAAAAGGGTCCTCAGTTATCTAGAACCAGCAGACATCCAAGCCCTTTCATGTGCCTGCAGAACCTACCGGGAAGAACTCATGTCCTGATTGGATTTCGACCGGCCCAGGCTCAAGCGGTGGTCCACACTCACCGAGGCTGAGGCTCGAGCATGCATCACAATGTCGACTTTCTTCATGGACGAAATCACTCCTTCATCTCCGGAACTGATATACATCGCCTGTCAAATCCGCAAGCACAAGATCGACCTGAACACCACGGAGCACGTGCTGCGGTACGATGTATTTCTCATCCTTTGGTTCACGGCATTCTTCGCGCCAGTCGATTGCTTGTATCCCCGAGAATGGCTCCTTCAATACATAGACAAGAGGAGACAAAGGAGTCGGATCTGGCAGCGGCTGACAGCCCCATATGAGACCTTAGTATGGAATTGTACACTCTGGCATTTCCAACCGTTGTGGGACAAGGTGTTGGTAGAACTCGAGGTGTTGGCGGCGCTCGAAGAAGAAAAACTGGCAAAACTCCGAAAAAAATCAAACACAGGGACAGCAGGCCGTAGCTTGAAGGAAAAAAACGGCGCGCAACCCGAAGAAAATGAAGAATAGCTCCGTGATGGTTTTTATGCGGGTTATACGTTTTGTTGACGTTTGCTGATGAAATTTTTTTGTTCGAATTTTTCGTAGAATGTGTCGGTTATCATTTGCATCATCGTGGAGTCAATTCTCTTGTGTCGTCTTCATTTTTAGTACGATGATAATGTGCTTAAAGTCTCATAATCTTGCTACAAGTGCGCAGATCATCGACATCAATGAACTGGTGAAGACATTTATCTTCGCCGCTCTCTTTCAATAGTTACTCTGAACGTTGATTAATTTTGGCGGCAGAAGAACGATAGCGTACCGTCAGCAATGAAAGCACCTGGGTCGTTCATCTGGCCAATGTCAAGGCGTAGGTGAAGCGTCTTCAGACTCCACCGTTTCCGATGCGCAACAGCTTGACGAGTCGCTGTGATATATGCTCCTGGGAAGAACAGTCCACCAAGCCACACCTCCACATTGCTAAGGTTGTGCTGCACGGCGGCCGTTATCCCTTGAGATAACCGACGAGCCAGATCTGGAATCCACTCGGACACGGACATCGCCTTTGGCACTTTGTACCTCTTCCAATGAGCAGGGATAGTTCACCCTTGGCAGCACTTTAGCGCTGGAGGCTGGACCTTTCATGTGGGGTTTTTATGTTATGGGAATGCCGTCATCCCACCCGCGCGAGCCACCCGAGGCTGCGAGCCTCTACTACCCACGTGAGCCACGCGCGGGCCTACCCTACTACTCATCTACCTACGTAACCTACAAAAAATTATTTCGCCTCGATTGCGGATGGATCTCGGCTTGCGGCGAGAGTACGAACCAATCAAATTACGAATAAACTTCACACTGAAACACAAATTCAGGAATGTCTTGAACATTTGACAGTTAAACATACATTGTAGATAGCAAAAGATCCACCGTGAAAGTGCCTGAACAGATGTAGGTGATATCAAGTGGTATTTTCAAGTGTATACTCCACATGTTATAGTTTTAAGCATTTCTGTAGTACCAATTTGTGATAGATTTCTCGATGTAAAGACTATCTAGTAGATGCATTGAGTAGATAGGTATTTTAGGGTAGCTATGTAGTGTCTATGGTAAAAACACCAATATAGCGGTGCCAACAGGGCCGGGCTGAAAAGGACATCACTCTTCATAACTTACTGGTATTTATTTCACCAGAAAATGGCATGAAGTGTATGTTTTTGATTCAGTATGAATTGTATTCGCAATGTGATTGGTCGTCAGCATTGCGCCCGGTCCTCGGTTCGAGTTCACAGTGCGCGCTGTCACTAACAAGCCTCCTGGGCATCGTGTACCGCCTTCTAGGCTTCATCAGGTAGTCAATAA
>MU837048.1:58104-93397 GCA_029603245.1 Rhizopogon salebrosus TDB-379 | reverse complement strand
GGATGGAGGGAGGATGGACCTCCGAGGTGGGTTTCCCATAACATAGAAACCCCACCTGAGAGGTCCAGCCTCCGGCGCTAAAGTGCTGCCTGAGGTGGGATATTTCCTATGATGCGTGAATATCCGGTGGAGACGGAAAGGTAACAACGGAGAACCTTTTGTCATGGAGCTCATCTAAGGTTCGCAGGTGATTTGTCTGCTTACGTTCTCACTAGCACACCTGCACCACGTCTGCCAGGTCCTTCCGAATCTGGTCGAGAGGTTTGCGACCGATCGTGGCCTCCCGGAAGAACAAACTATGAAGGGGATCGGAATTATCACCGGACTGCCTTGGAAGAGTATTCAATGTCTAAAGACAAGACAATAAGCGACTTGCTGAAAACGGTACGCCAAGAAGGCAGCTGGGTGAACCATTCACGGCAACGCTCGTGAAGGTTGCGCATCCACGCAGGCTGCTGCGAAGGTTGACCCTTTGAAGGACCAGTGGCACTCCCGAACTCATCCTCATCTGCTAGGATTCGCATCTTGCAGCGTTCTAAGGGCATCCCAGGGGATGCTTGCCGGGTCTACACTTGCGCGTCCTTTGGCGACTGCATTGAGCCAGGTGCAGATGGTCCCAAAAGCCGAAGACATGTCGGAGTCGTTAGAGTCGTAAACCTTGCTCCAGCCTAAGGGAACATAACGGAAACGCTCCTGGACGACAGCGTGGAACCAGGCCAATAGGAAATACAAACATATTTTCTCTGCTGGGCCTTGTGCCAACCGCTGCGATGTTATGGATCCAAGTGAGTCCAAAAGATTCGCATTGATTCCCGGCAGAAGTTCATTCATGATGATGCGCGACTGGCGTAGTGTTGCTGAGCCAGGAAGATGGTCAACAAAACAGCGAGGCATGCAAATAGCACGCCTCGAATGCTCTGAAAGAACCTGTGGAGGTAGAATGGGGCCTGGGAGACGCTTGACTAGAAGGCCCTGCGGTGGTCGCGTCCTAGATACATTCCTATGAGCATACCAGGAGAAATAAACATGAACTTACGTCGTGAAGTGCAAGATTGACATATTCGAGCGTGATGGCCCTGCGACGGCATGTATCTATGATACTGATGAGTGATCATATCAGCACATTGAACTGTCGAAAAACCATCGTTTTACGATCCCTGTTTGATATAGCTCATCGGTTAAGTTCGTACGCGAGTCTCTCCACCAATGAGAGCGCTCGCGTAGGCCTGAAGAGAGCTTGAAATTGTTAACGTAAATGAGTCCTCTCTTTGATGCGTTGATGTATAGAAAAAATAGACTTACGTGAAGCGGGTGTCCTCCGAGTCGATGAACAAAGCTGGCCAAGTCCAGCCATGTGATAAGGCAAACAAATTCATTAGACTCTATAGTTTGTGTATAACTTATACGCAGCCTAGAGAGCCTGATAAACTTGCAGTATGATGGTGGGATAGGAGATGAGAGATGAGAGACGCAGTCAAGGTTGGATGTGAACAATAATCCACTCGTGAATAACACGAACAAGCTGGCGCGTCGCGTCCAAGTCAGCCCGGCGTAAGTACATATCTAGGGAACATTAACATGGTCTGGATACCTGGAGTGCATCAGACTGATGGCAACCTGTTCAACAGCTCGTAAGCATGTGGCGCGGGAAATTATCTACATGAGGTAACCTCTGACTTTGTGATGAATTATACGGCGAAGTATTGTAAATGTAGTGAGGTAAACACAAGTGCCACTGGGCATCTGAGAAACGGCTGAAATGAACGCTTCAATCTCGTCACTCGTGCAGTTTTGAATGCTAGCCGATGCCTACGCGGTGTTACGCGCTCGGCTAAGATAAAACTCCGCTCGATGAGCATTTGCAATTTTCAGAGGCTGATCTAGCGCATAGTACTAGTCTTGCTGCCAATCAATTGAGCGAGGGTCGGAGTCCGTGACTGCGCCAGGACCTTCGTAACTTATAACTTAATTATAAGTTGGCACCGCAGTGCTTGGCTAAAGCCCTGGGCGCTTACCCTCAGGCAAACTGATCGGCAGATACAACTCGCTATTCTCATTCCATCTTTATGGCATCGTCCCTCGCGGTAATACACAGGTTGGATTTTCTCAAACTTTACCTACCAGAAGAAGGGATTCTCTAGTCTTGTTCCCAACGTTCTAGGGTACGGCAAATACACTTGACATCAGCATTTATCGGAGTTTTCTCGGAGTTTGGTGATAACTTTTGTCGCGCAAAAGTTCAATCTCCGCACTAGATCTGGAGCCGAGATTAGAACTCCTCGTTCAACTTTCTAATTTAGCACAGACTCATTAGGGATTAATGTCGTTGTCGTTTGGTTTTTCGGGAGTTTACACGGGACCTTTCCGTTGCCTGGTATGCCTAACGCAAAACGGTAAGACAAGCCCTCACAAATCTTGATCATCTACTTGAGCTTGAGACATTCATAGCTTTACGACGAGGCACCAAAAAAATTAAAGGCAGCGGAATGGTCCCATGTCACGTGTGTGCAAAGTTCAAGTGATGATGCCGTTTTAGAATTGAGCATCCCTTTAATAATTATAAATTATAAATTACAGAATAACACTTCAGGGTCTGTCAGAGTCAATCTTCCCTTCAACGGGTGTTTGTATAGTACCTCTAGCTGGCTATATGATGCGGGGACCTTTTATACTACTCTACTGACCCTGACAATCGCCATTCATATAATTTCGTCTTCACTGTCCATGATGTGTATCCCTTGCGCATGAGTCTTTTCGGAGTCTCGAACGAATGGAGATCGAATATTTGTCCGAGCCTGTTACAGCGGCGAGGAGTCTGCAAACCTACACGGTGCGTTGCTTCTTGTCGATAGGGGGGGTCATTGATAACCATCTGCTACTAGTATATGTACGGTGCGTGCTATCTGAACCAATTCTTCCTCGTGTTAACGTGGCTTAGCGTCCATGGTTACAGTCTGGGTGCATTGATCTCAATGTGTCTCTCCCCGCTATTGAACTCACTTGTCATCATCCAGGCCTATGATTATACTTGTTCGTTTAACGAGGAGGTAATGTATCCCACCCACCCCTTTTTTACACATTGATGATACTTATTGTTATCCAAAGTGGACGTTTCTGCTTGAGTCGCGATGGACCATGGTAAAAGGCCTTTATATCGTTACACGATACATTCAGTTTCTCTTCTTCATCGGGCATCTGTACAGTGCGTGCACCTCCAGCATATCGCTTCCATGATGAATTGACATGTCATCTTAGTGAACTTCATCAACGAAACCCCCGATGTATGTGAATACGCAATGGATTGCTGACTCGTTAATGATGCTGACCGAACCTCACCATCAGAAATGCCATATGATGAACACTATTTTGGAATGTACGTGCACGGTACATGGCTGCGTATTCTTACTGAGCTGACCCTCCTTTTCGCAGCTATCAGCCTAATATCAGCCATCTGCTCCGAATGTACGTGTCCTTCCCACAAACATATGCGCATTCCTGATCCAGATTCCGATATATGCAGGCTTTTTTATTCTCAGAACATATGTTCTCTGGAATAACAACAGAATCGTGCTTGCAGTCATGCTGTTCTCCTTTTTCGTGAGTCCCATACCATTGCACACCCCATACTCGTGATTTGATGTATGAGTTAGGCCACCATCATATCATCCGTTAGCGTTCTCTTTGCCACTACTATTCCTACCTCGTGTATGTGTTCTCACTTTACTATTGGCGTCCCACTAACACACCCCACGTTCACAGTCGAGATCAGCGCGATCCCGGGCATCACAGGTTGCTACCAGAGGGAAAGTATTCAGCTCTTCATACCGTTTCTTCTCCTGTTTGCCCTTGAATTAGGTATGTCTCTGGACACCGGTCTTATACACTTACGTGGACGCGTGCTGACCCTCGTTTTCCCAAGGGGTCCTCATCCTAACGCTCATAAGCGCCATACAGAACTGGCGGGCGACTAACAGCCCCCTGTATACCGTGTTGCTGAAGCATAACATAGAGTACTATACTATCGGTCTCCGTGAGTCAGCGCTTGCAATGCCAGCCGTTTTTATGTGCTTATTCATCTGTGATCATTCCCAAAGTCTTCTCAGGAGTGAACATCTTCACGTCGCTGTACCTCCGTGTGCGTGCACCCTTCTACCCTGAGAGCGAGTCGCTGACATTCTGCACACTCAGTATGCCTACAGCTCTTTGTTCCACAAGTACGCACCTCTGGATCGTGTTGCGCATTCCCACTAACAACCTTCCCAAAAAAACAATGACACCCATCACCTATGTGCAGTTTCCAGCTTATCATTCTCGCGATTCTTGCCACACGCATGCACCTCTATCTCTGGCATCTTGACCAACACATGCGCGATTCTGACAACCTCTCGTTTATTCATATAAACATATCTGATGGCCCAGGCACGTTGGCCATGACGTGAAGTTTGTACTGCGGGCCTTGACCGGTAGTCGGTCTACATTACGCGCAAAAGTTTGCATCCCGTAGCCCTGGAATCATGAGGGTATGGGTGACATGAGCTTGGTCAGATCCGGGATCTGCGCACTTTATATAAAGAGGTCGCGTTTGGATGATGGTCTATTTGACATTGTTAGGTGTTGAGCTTCACTTGGTCGGAGACATGACCAGATGGCACCACATAATCCCTATGGGTGTTTATACTTATACTTACCGCAAGTCATCAAGCATTCGCAATGTACATATTTTACGTTACTTACGTTACTTAGCTACTTACTGTAAATCTCAAAGCTTAAAGTGTGAATGTGAATTGAACGGGTGTTGTTTATAGGCCTCGCCTTAAACTTGTTCCACATCTAACTTAGCAGGGACCTTATCTCGCCGTCGAGAAGTGATGACTACCTCCTTCATTTTTTTTCCGCTGGCCTCCGGAGCTCACTCCAGAGCAACCGGAAGCTCTGACCCTCGCTGCAACAACATACGCGCCCTCGCACGGATTTCTAAAGTTGGGAATGATTTCTCAGAAGAAGCTGACGTATCCTCGTTTTGAGTTGGGAGCGGGTCAGGGATAATATGCCTGGGATAAAGAAACCGATCTTTGACACGTCCGCATGTGTGTACTCATCTCACAAATGTAACCTAACTTGAAGCTCGGCAAGATCGAACATTTTTTCGAGTGCGAAACGTGATCGCAACTTACTGAGAATCGAACCAAAAAGGCTGAACGGCCGGTCACATGATGAAGAGTTTGTACAAATAGAGAACATGCGCTGCGCGGGCATTTGGAGTGGTGGTGTTGGTCCCAAACCCACTGGTCAAGGGAAAACTTGACGAAAACGAGGGATGAACTCCAAATTTGCTTGCGGATGCGGATGATATGCTCCTATAGTACCACCGTGAGAGTGAAGGTCTGACAGGTCCTGTAGCCAAAGACCAATGAATGGGACTCTTTGAACTGATACTACTACGACTCAGCGGAGCACCTTGGCCTTTGATCCAATTGCGTGAAACACATGGTGTATGCCTGTTCAGTGTTCACGCACATTCTGCGACTGTCTCGCCCATCATCGAGGACCAACTTCTCATTCCCTGCATCCCAAGCAGCGTCCTCCAGAACAAGACCTATGAACGCTGATTCATTTCGGCGTCAAGGAGAGAAGAGCGATAACGTACGTCAACAATGAAAGCACCCGGGTCATTCATCTGGCCAATGTCGAGGCGCAGGTGAAACGTCTCCAGACTCCACCGTTTCCGATGCGCAACAGCTTGACGAGTCGCTGTGATATATGCTTCTGGGAAGAATAGTCCACCAAGCCACACCTCCATATTGCTAAGATTGTGCTGCACGGCCGTTATCCCTTCGAGCTGAGATAACCGACGAGCCAGATCTGGAATCCACTCGGACACGGACATCGCCTTTGGCACCTTGTACCTCTTCCAATGAGCAGGGATAGTTCCTATGATGCATGATTATTCGTGGGAGAGAGAAAGGTAACTATGAAGAACCTTTCGTCAGGGAGCTCATCAAGGTTCGTAGGTGATTTGTCTGTTTAAGTTCTCCCTCGCACACTGCACCACGCCTGCCAGGTCCTTCCGAACCTGGTCGAGAAGTTTGTGACCGATCATGGCCTCCCGGAAGAACAAACGATACAGGGGATCAGAATTATCACTGGACTGCTTTGGAAGAGTATTCAATGTCTAAAGGCAAGACAATAAGCGACATGCTGAAAACGGTACGCCGAGAAACTCACCGAAGCAACTGGGTGAGCCATTCACGGCAACGCTCATGAAGGTTGCGCATCCATGCAGGCTGGCGCGAAGGTTGACCCTTTGAAGGACCAGCGATACTCCCGAGTTCATCATCATCTGCTAGAGTTCGCATCTTACGCAATTTACCAAGCAGCTCATTACCTAAGAACGACCCAATCAGAGGTGACAATGCAGATGTATCCTGCGTACCTTGTGCTACAGCAATGACTCGCTCTGCAGTTGGAAGAAGACTGAGACATGAAGGTGGTTCACGCTTAGGCAGGCGTTCCAGGAAATGTTCTAGCTTGGTACCATCGGGAGCATCAAGTGCATGGTCTCCACCGATGGTTGGAACAAGGTCGAAGTCGACATTGTACGCAGCAGGCGTAAAAAGCTTGTCGACAAAGGCGTCCAAAATATGCTAGTCGAAATCACTGTCGACCCTTCCTCCGTAAACAGACTGTTTGATCAGCGTTCTAAGGGCAGGGGTCTACATTTGCGCGTCCTTTGGCGACTGCATTGCCCCAGGTGTCGATGGTCCCGAAAGCCGAAGACATATCGGAGTCATTAAAGTCGTAAACCTTGCTCTAGCCTAAGGGGACATAGCGCAGACGCTCCTGGACGACAGCATGGAACCAAGCCAGTAGGAAGTACAAACGTATTTTCTCTGCTGGGTCTTGCATAATGCGTCGAGGTCGACCGGAATGTAGTCGGTACCAGGGAAGACAACAGGCTAACGAGGGTAAGTATGTATGTATCGTTATAGGACCAACTTGACAAAACTCACCTTGTAAGGAAAGGAGCATCATCAGCGAGCAATTTTGGCGCAGTCGTCTCCGTGACACTCTGAATGATATGCATGATTTGAACCTTAGGGTGTCGAGCCAATCTTCGACCATCACATACACTGGGCCATCCTCTGTGAAAGGATGGCTCTAAGATATCGAAGCTGATCAATGATCAACCACATGTGTCAGGCGCGACCTAGCTAGCACCACTACGATATCTGTCAGCAACACTCTAATAGCTCAACCCGACGCGCCATTCGGAGGATATGATGGAATTCAGCCTAGAACTGATTGATTGTAGTGGAGAAATGATAACTTAATAAGGTGACAACTGTTTTAGAATCCGCAAGTCTTTTAAAGCCCGCTACGGCGCTACCTCAAAAGGAGGTTTACTCGTGGGTAGCTCCCGCCACGATTGTCAAAGTATTCACGTTCGACCAGACGAGTCGACCAGCTGCCGATACAACTAATAGACGGTGTAAGTTATCAACGTTAGCTAGGCTTGGTGTTAGAACGAACTCACATAATTTCTTTGTAGGTGGTCTAGTTGAACTAGACCACCTACAAAGAAATTATGTGAGTTCGTTCAGTTGCTTCTTGGCAAGGAAAAGTTTGGCCAATCGACGGCTTTCATAGAATCCGAAAGTTTTGGGCACCTCCTTGAGGTGAGATATCATCGCAGCGACTGGGGACGAGTCCTGACGTAAGGCCATCAGGATAGCATTGCGCTCTTCATGGGCGCGCATGGCCGTCTGCTACAAATTAATACTGAGAGGTGACGCAAGGATGAAATATCCTACACCGCGGGTGAATTGACCTGGCAGTGCCATCTCTTCAAATATTCTTTGGCGAGCGCGCACCACCTTGGTGGTATACCTGCATCGCAGTATGCAGTCGAAAGGGACCCAAAATCCCCAGATTGTAACAGTAGTGGATAACAGGTAACACCTGGGTGTGTTACCTGTTATCCACTACTGTTACAATCTGGGGCATCACGGTTATTCAAATTGCTCATTGGGAAGAGGTTTATGGATGCAAGGGGGATATCGAGCAGTTGGTACGTCCAGCCACATGCCTTGATTCATCCCAATTTCTCCAAGTGATCCACCATCATTCCTTGTCAGAAGTACTATATTTCTTTGGACTAGCTAGCCCATGCTACGTACCCGGTGACTGCACTCTCCTCTAGAACCCTCTCGAGCTCGTAGCCCATAGTCGAATGGCCTTATTATCCATGCTCGTCACCATCCGGCGTCCTTAGGGGAGACTGCGACTGCGGTGCGTGTACGTTCTGTGCAGGGGTCGTTCGTCGCCACCCCACGACCCTCCACGAAGCCCTCCCGACTCACTATCACCAAAAAAAAAAAATGAGCCCGAAGCATGGGTCGTACCTGGTCCATTTTGTGACGAGGGGAGGCAGAAGCGGACGCGACACCGCACGTCTTGCTTTGTGTTCGTCTCTTATTTCCCCATTACAACACTTATTCATCTTCCTTAACAACTCAGGATGGCTGATCCTTCCCTCGAAGTTACCCTGACTTCATTGCAGAGACCTACGCCGACATCTACACAGACTTACAGCGAGCCAGTGTCATCAAAACCGTCCATTTCAGTTTTTGCTTCTCGGCTCGCGTTGCACGTGAGCTTCTTCCTCTTGGGCTGCGTGTCCTTGTTCAGCTCCGTGTTCTCTTAGTTGGTCCTGGGCAAGTTGGCCACAACAAACGAGCGGCCGACTGGGAATGCGCAATTTCTGCTTCAGTTTCTCTGGTGCTTCGGTAAGAGACTTCATTTTACCTCGTCCTGCGCAGTACTCTATCCAAAAGCTCAACAACATAGAAATGTGGTACTTCTCCTGGGGATGGTGACTCTAAACAGCCCTCTTGCCCTCCAACAATCTGGATGCGCTCTCATGCCCACCTCTAAATGTGCCTTCCTGCCCTCTAACCACGCACTCTAAATGAGCGCCCACCTATCCCCTACACACGCTCGCCTGCCCGTCTCTAAACACGCCCGCCGGCCCTCTAACACACCCACCTGCCCTCTAACATGTTATCCGGCCCTCTAACGTGCTCACCAACCCTCTAACTCTCTAGCACGCTCACCACTTCCAAACGCACTATCTGGCATGCACACCAACCCTATGATGTGTCCTCCAGCTCTCCGACTGTGCCCTTGCATCAGCCGTATACCCTCTCAGCAGGCTCCACCTCTGATACAGCTGCCAGCACAATAATCGCCCCCGACACTTTTACTACCCTCCTGATGTGCATTCTTGCACGCCTTGCAACCCTCCTGCTCTCTCGGCACTCTCATGCACCATCTGCATCTTCCCTGCACCTCTTGGAGTGCCACACTCTCCGAAACGGTACCGTCGCTGACGATGAGGTCATCCCCGCCGAGCGATGTCATATCGCCAGTGACCAAAGATATACTCGCAAACTTCCGCTCTCCATGGTGAAATTTCTTCTAATAGCTATCAAGATCGCCTTGCGCTTATTAGTGCTGGTATCAACAGCTTGATTACGGCTGACCAGTGTTCTGTAAGTGATACACCCAATCCTCTGTTGAGGCCAGTTTTGTTGGCATGCTTGCCATTGACGCGTCATTAACAGCACTGTGAATCCTACTATGCTCTCCAGTCCTCTGCTGCCTGGTGCCCTCCAGCATTCTGACATGCCTCCTGCATCCCGGCGTGCCCCCCAGCTTGGACACTCACACTCTCAGACTTTCCTCCTGTACCCCTGTAGTGCACGCACCATGATGTTCTCACTGGCGCCCTCTCATACTACCTTGCGCTGTCAGTAGCCTAATCCTGCTGTAGCCTAGGATGGCTTACTCTCTTGTATCCATATAGATTTGTAATCAAACCGTCGCCCCGTTTTCTCAGCGAGTGCTATTGTGTGATATCGTAATTAAGGGACACAAGGAAACAAATTAAATAAATGGTATCTAGGAAGGCCATCGTATTGGGGGACTGGGAGTGTCGGTTGTCGTCCGTTATACATCGACCCTTGTCAAGAACCATGGCTGATGTGCAAGGAAGGACCGCGGTAATTGGAGTTTGAGGTCTTCGTCAGGTTAGTATCCCGATAATAATCGCCCGTTTGCGATGGCTGGAAGCTGCGAGGAGACCCTTGGCGAGAGGGACGATTGGAACGAGGTTTACTCAAGCCTGTCTCATCAGACCGATGGGATCCCTTCTCCCATGCTTCTGCCTCATATTCTAAGTTGGATTCAATACCGTCAGGGAAAGAGTGGTATATCAGCGTCAGAACAACTTACCGCTAAACTTCTTTAACAGAATCATCGACTCGTCGAACCGCTCATCCTCGTTCATGACGACCTTCTTGTTACCGCCATCACCAATCACAATACGGGTATTTCCCCAGGAGAAATCGTCCATACACCAGAACGAGTATATAGGCAAGAAGAACTGTACACCGGATACCTGTAGAGTAGCGGTAAATGCAAATTCCCATCACAACACTGAACATGATGTACTCACGAGAGGAGGTAGACCACCATCCATCCTACCAACATAAATTCACGCTTGATGATGAAAATCAACGCCTGAAAGGGTGCAGAGTAACGTGAGTACACGGAGATTACACCACGTGTTATCGCACGACTTACTTGTAAACCATAGGTGATGCCCAGCATGATGATAGAAATGAGTGGCAGAGCGGCGTTGCCAGAGGCAGTTGAACAACGATGAGATAAGTCAACTGTTGGGATAATATCAGAAAAGCCTCTCAAATAGAACGCGCTGGAAACTCACGCAAACAACAGCGGCTGGAAGGATCTACAAGAAAATATCAGTCAAGAACTACATCCCTGCGGAGCGACTAACGATAGTGCCCAACAGGTCAATGAAAACGAAGAACCGTATCGAGAGACAGCAGAAACCGCAAAGTTCAGGCAAAACCACAAGCTCGCACAAGTTGTGAATCGTAGAATTGTTCCATCGTCGACGATGTGAGAAAAGAACACGCCAAGATTCAAGAGCCATGGTGTGAGCAACCGCATCTGGAATGAACTTCGTCTTGAACGTGGGGAAGTGCTTCAGGAGGAGTGTCGTCAGGAACGATCTTCACCGAGAAAGAACAAGTTCTTCTTGTGCAGCGTGTCTACGTTCCCTTCGGCGTACTCGTCGATGATACGGTTCGAAATGATGATAGGCCGGCCTTTGTCTGCAGTACGGATACGGTAGAGCGAGAAACATCCGGGGAGACAAGACACTGAGCCGAACAAACTCTCGAAGGCCTTTGACAGATGATGAGATATGGTACTCGTATACCTGTATGTATGTCAGCTTGGCGACTATCAGGCAAAAGGGCAAACAAACCTAGATCATCGTCC
Source organism: Rhizopogon salebrosus TDB-379 (assembly GCA_029603245.1). NCBI lineage: Eukaryota > Fungi > Basidiomycota > Agaricomycetes > Boletales > Rhizopogonaceae > Rhizopogon > Rhizopogon salebrosus. Next base: position 82,027 of record MU837048.1, on the reverse strand, counting down.
ACCATGAGCCTTCTTCATTCGTGAGCTTGGTCTCACCACAGATACCAATGATACTTGAATCGTCTGCAGCAGAGGCAACCAGTCGATTCAGAGATTCAGGTGTAACTTGCTGCACAGGATATCAGTGTATATCCTGAAAACAAGGCGATAAACTTACCGTATCAGCATCAACGGTGGAAATGTACTCGTAGAAAGTAGGATCTATGCTAATAACGTTCCTCATCTGGTGGTAGATCTCCAGCTCGAGAGGCGACATGGGCGCATCGACATGAACCCGGTTCAAGTAGTGCATGAAGAGGATCTGACTGTCACGCTTGCCCCTGTTTCCAGGCTTCGAGCGCTCGGTAGGCTTGCCGACCTTCACGGCCACCATGTACCTGCAGAAGAATTACATACGAGGAAGCAGGATTATGTAATCCTGTGCGGAACCGTCAATTTCACCTCGTTGTGGGACAATATGTTGGTGGAACTCGAGGTGTTGGCGCTCGAAGAAGAAAAAGAATTGGCAAAAACAGCCAAAAAAAAAAGAGCGGCCGGAATTCGAAAGAGGGGAGCAGCCGGAACTTCAAAAGAGCGAAGAAAATGAAGAGTAGGTGATTAGCCCCGTAATGGTCGTGACCCATTCTTCTGTTCACACTTCTTGTCACTCGTACACCTTGAATTTCTGAATTCTTCGTAGAATGTGTCGGTTATCGTTTGCATCATCGTTGAGAGTCAATTCTCTTGTGTCGTCTTCATTTTTAGTACGACGGTAATAATATACATAAAGTCTCATAATCTGTACTACAAGTCTCAGACAATTGACATCAGCGAACTGGTGAAGAAATCAGAGGGGCACATATGATGATATATGTCAACGTCTTCATTTTATTCTATGGACCGGTAAACATCAATTAGCGTACTGGTAGTATAAAAAATTTCAGCAGAACATCTCGATTCTACAATAGACTGAGATTTATCTTCACAGAACGTGCTACTCAGATGCAAGCTGACAGCCATAAGCTGCTCTCGATCTTCAACATAATTGGTAGGGTGAGCATTTGATGAAGACATGCCATCATATTTCGTGGCTATTGGTCATAAAATAACGAAAGAACGGTATCATAAAGTGGGTATGTTAAAATATATCCGTCGCATTGTCCATATCAAAAGTGAGATCCAGGCCATCGCTCAACCCCTTGCGGTCAGACAAACAGCCCTCATCGCAACTAGCGACACAGAATGTCCGTCGAATGGCAGATCTACCGTGAACATTACGTCACTGCGGTCATTGTTGAGGTAAACTGGTAGAGTAACCAAGTCGGTAGGCCGTTCATCGTCCCTGGAGTCGTCTTGTACCCAGCGGATTTGAGAGGCATTGAGTCGAACAGCTTGCCCATCATTGAGGACAAGCTTCTCATTCTCTGCATCCCAAGCGGCGCCCTCCAGAACAAGACCTATGAACGCTGATTAATTTCGGCGTCAAGGGCAGAAGAGCGATAACGTACCGTCAACAATGAAAGCACCCGGGTCGTTCATCTGGCCAATGTCGAGGCGTAGGTGAAGCGTCTCCAGACTCCACCGTTTCCGATGCGCAACAGCTTGACGAGTCGCTGTGATATATGCTTCTGGGAAGAACAATCCACCCAGCCACACCTCCACATTGCTAAGATTGTGCTGCACGGCCGTTATCCCTTCGAGCTGAGATAACCGACGAGCCAGATCTGGAATCCACTCAGACACAGACATCGCCTTTGGCACTTTGTACCTCTTCCAATGAGCAGGGATAGTTCCTATGATGTATGAGTATTCGTTGGAGAGAAAAAGGTAACAACGAAGAACCTTTTGTCAGGGAGCTCATCAAGGTTCGCAGGTGATTTGTCTGCTTAAGTTCTCCCTCGCATACCTGCACCACGTCTGCCAGGTCCTTCCGAACCTGGTCGAGAAGTTTGTGACCGATCATGGCCTCCCGGAAGAACAAACGATAAAGGGGATCGGAATTATCACTGGACTGCTTTTGAAGAGTATTCAATGTCTAAAGGCAAAACAATAAGCGACATGCTAAAAATAGTATGCCGAGAAGCTCACCGAAGGCAGCTGGGTGAGCCATTCACGGCAACGCTCGTGAAGGTTGCGCATCCATGCAGGCTGTTGCGAAGGTTGACCCTTTGAAGGACCAGCGATACTCCCGAGTTCATCATCATCTGCTAGAGTTCGCATCTTGCGCAATTTACCAAGTAGCTCATTACCTAAAAACGACCCAATCAGAGAGGTGACAATGCAGATGTATCCTGCGTACCTTGTGCCACAGCAATAACTCGCTCTGCAGTTGGAGGAAGACTAAGCCATGAAGGTGGTTCACGCTCAGGCAGGCGTTGTACCCAAGACAGGAAGTGCTCTAGCTTGGTACCATCGGGAGCATCAAGTGCATGGTCTCCACCGATGGTTGGAACAAGGTCGAAGTCGACATTGTACGCAGCAGGCGTAAAAAGCTTGTCGACAAAGGCGTCCAAAATACGCTGGTCGAAATCACTGTCGACTCTACCTCCATAAACAGACTGTTTGATCAGCGTTCTAAGGGCGTCCCAGGGGATGCTTGCTGGGTCTACATTCGCGCGTCCTTTGGCGACTGCATTGAGCCAGGTGTCGATGGTCCCGAAAGCCGAAGACATATCGGAGTCATTAAAGTCGTAAACCTTGCTCCAACCTAAGGGGACATAGCGCAGGCGCTCCTGGACGACAGCATGGAACCAGGCTAGTAGGAAGTACAAACGTATTTTCTCTGCTGGGCCTTGTGCCAACCGTTGCGATGTTATGGATCCAAGCGAGTCCAAAAGATTCGCCTTGATTCCCGGCAGAGGTTCATTCATGATGATGCGCGACTGGCGTAAGATGTTTACGGGAATGGAAGGATTCGCTTCCAAGGTCAGGAAAAGACGGAAGTTTCGGTGGGGGTTCAATGTTTGGAGCTTCTTCTCCAGCTGACCTAGCCATGTAGGAGCAAGATGTACGTTCTTCAGAAGTACCCATGTGCCTTGACGGGATGCTGCTGCGATTGCTTGGTCTGCCAACGTGAATCCCTCTTGAGAGCCCATGGCCACAGACGAGGAACGTGCGCCCGTAGACTGTATGAGGTTTTCTACACGGTAGCTGGCATCATAACCAGTAACCGATACGAGGGCTAAAGGAGTTGCTGCTGGCACTTCATTAGAGACCATGGCACTCAGGTCGAACTCGGATGACAGGTCACTCTGGAACGCGGTTCGGACGAATAGGGCGGCGGACTGCAGTAGTCTGTCTGGCCGGAGGCACTTGACAATTAGTAGGGCACGCAGTGCTTCGACGGCAGCTGAAACAGGATCAGTCGTTGCCCGCAATGATAATGAGTAGGCACTCACGCATGCTCGGTTCCCATGGCATTGGAACAATAGATTCAGGATCGCTCGATTGCAAGAAAGGGACCCAATCATCTGGATGTTCCAGTATGTTGTTGAGAACCGGCTTGAACAGTGCATGTTTAGCACAACTCTCCAAGTGCATCATCTGATCGGGCGTAAGTATTGAAGAAGATGGACGCCCTGTTACAGGAGTAGAAACCCCGATGCCTTGCCCGCTCTCCAGGAGGAACTCCAGTCCGTCGCTGATCTCTTCCATTCCCCGGAGCTTGACCTGAGCTAGAAGAACGGCAAGCATGACATGGTCGCGATGAAGAAGAGCTCTAGAGGTCCGCTTGTAGACAATCAAAAACAAATCGTTCAGGAGGATCTCGCGTCGGCGATGGTGATCGGATACGTTCTTGAGATTAGGATTGTGATGCAAAACGTAGTCGAATATGTCCAAGAAGAATCGCAACGAGAATTGATAGAAGTGGTTGACCAGGTTAAGCTGCTCGAGAATGAAAAAGACAGAACTGCACGCCTGTGCCAAAGGGAGATACTCGGCAGTCACTTGCTCCACTTCCTTCATGACGACATCTGTCTCTTCAACTTTGTGCGTGATCTCCGCAGCCTCCCGCTTGAGGGTCTCCAACGTGCCAATGACTTTGTCATCGTCAAGAATATTGCCCGTCGATTCGTTTAGAGCTTGCAGTAGCAACTTCTCGAGTGTGCGAAGGCGCAGTCGGAACTCTCCTTGGGCCTTCATCAGGTCAGTTCTCTTGCGTTCAGTATCCGGACGTTCGACTTTGAGAACCTGGTCAAGTGACTGACTCTGGAGACTACTCCTCGTCATTGTGAAGTTGACAAAGGTCACCCTACTGCAGATATCCGGAGAGAACTCGACGGAGGGGTCACGAGTGGACAAGAACATGGTAAACGAAGGGGAGAAGTCGATGTCCTGGCTGCCAAGGCGGATGAGAACACGACCACCCGTTCTCCGAATTTCCTTATTCAACACAGCATTCAAGATAGGATCGAGATTTTCGACATCTTGGATAAGTAATGGATTGCCGAAACGAAGAGCGCTCTCAAGGACCTTAAGGAATGCCTCGTCCAAGAAGCTGGTGACAGTGATCTTGCGGTCCTTGTATTCGTTAAGAAGGAATGTGGTGGCCTGTCCGGTGGGATCAATGATAAGAGGATAGCGGTTGAATCGTTTCAGCATGATTGCGTTCTCCATGGTTAGGTTGTCCGAAGGGAGCGACTTCGATTGCCAGCTCAGGCGGTCATCGGCAGTTGACAGGTATTCCGTGAGCGAGAGCTCTTGCTTGAACTTGATGTTGGCGTCGTGAAGATGACTCGACCAATCTTGCCACATGACCTCGCGATAATGTTGGTCGAAGAAGCCGCCATAAGCTAAAAATGCAGCTGACAGCAGGACGTCACCAACAATGGTGCTCATTTCCGCGTCGAATGTGCGACTCCCGGCCTCCCAACGGCCTTTCTCCGATGACAAACTTTCAAGGAGTTTCATGCTCCTGTCCACTTTGCTCTGCACGCGCTCCATTTCTGACTTGATAGCCTGAGTCTCGCTGATAAGTAATGCATACTCCTCTTTGTAGGTTGCGATCTTGGACTCCAATTCGGCCACAATAGTGATGATCTGAGCAGCCTGTTTCTTTGTCATCTCTGCCTGAGTCTCCAGAGACTGGACCTCATTGCGCAGAGGCTCCACCTTGTCGAGAATCTCAGAGAAGCGTACTTGAGCGAGGACCCATTTCACCAGGGGACCACAGGCTTTACTCGCATGTTGCACTGTTTCGAAGTTGAACGAAGGTCGGCTTAAGAAGTCCTTTTTCATTAGCTCGCGAAGGGGCTTCGTCATTTGACTATTGGTGTCAAAGTTGACGATCCTCTGGATGAAGTCATCCCGGCGAAGGATACCCTGAACAGTACGCCAGCTGTCAATTTTGTGTCCCAACAGTGTACACACGGACTCCATCGCAAGCTTCACTGCCTCAGGAGGGTTTGCCATGGTTCTGACCTCTTGGAGATGCTGCCTCTTGATGTTGCTAACAGCAGCCTGGGCGTCCAGGACAGCTGGTTCTGCATCAGCCAAGTCAGCCATGACAACGGAGCGACGTTGTGCGATGTGTTTATCCTGCTCGACAAGGGCCGCTTGAATCTCTATTGAGGCAGTCTTCTTCTGTTCGGCTTCCTGTTGATCTGCGACCATGCGCTTGAGCTTCTCGTTGGCTTCAGCATCTTTCGCCTGCAGCTGAGATCGCTTGATGGCCAAGCTCTTGCGCAGCTCCTCAACTTGAGTGACCGTATCCTTCAACTTGTCAAGACCAACATGCAAGTGGCGTTGTTGCTCCTCGAGCTCATCGCGTTTCTCATTAAAGAGTCGAACGTATTGATTGATGCTGGAAAGGACGTGAGATTCACACCATATTTAAGGCCAGATGAAACTCACAAGTCCAAATAGTGACGCGGCGTGACATAGTTGTAGCGGCCTTGCCGGCGGCTCAAACGTTGGTTGATCTGATGCAATGACGAGTGAACGTAAACTAGTGCATTCACCACTGCCGTGCGATGAACGGGTGGCATGGACAACTCGCGGTATGCGATAGGGAAGAGCGCAGGAGGAGTGTAGGAAGGCAGATCGAGATCAATAGTATGCGTGAACTCCATGCCGACCTGATAGAAGGCCTGGTCAGACCAGTCGCCGAACCAGTCAAGAACACAACGATTGAACAATGCAGGCGACGTTGCAGCACGAGAAGCAAGGCCGTTTTCGGGAGGGTTCATAGTGAAGACCACGTGGAGGTTTTTAGCGACTTGCTGAGTGAACCATCGATAAAGCTCCTCGTGCGAGTCGAGCATCAGGCCGTCCCTTTGGGAACCTTCTTTGCAAGCTGTCATGAGCGCTGCGTGTTCATCTCCTTCAAAAAGACCAGGAACTTCGGCGTTGGGAAGGAGGGTGTTCATCCGTTCCAAGAAGCCAGAGTCAAGGACGTTGGACTCATCCATAATGAAGCAAATCTTCTCGCCCTTACAACCAGAACGGCGTAAGACTGTCCGTAGATCGTCGTCGAAATCATCACCGGTGTATTTATTGGAGACCTTGATCTGGAAGATGCTGAGTCCATTGAGCCATGCGACAAAGCGCGAGAGAGTGGTCTGCACGAAAGTCAAAAGGCAGAATCGTTCAAGAGAAGGTGGTACTTGCCTTGCCACTTCCGCTGACTCCAATGAGAAGTAGATGTCCCTGCACCTGGCGGAACACTCGGTCAATTCGAAGGACGTGGTCAAGAACGTCGTTGAAGAGAACAAGCGGCACGTCCAATTCTTCTTCATAGAAAACTCGGAGGCGAGCTTTCGTGTACTCCCGAAGCTCCTCGCGATCAACAGGGATATAGTGCTTGGAAGTCCAGTTGGAAAAGAGGATCGGTCGATGGAGAGCCTCATCTCGGTCGATCGTTGGGAAGTGCTCCATGGCTGCGTTGTCGATGTGCTCGTCCGTCCAGGTTTTCTCTTCCTCCGTGACAAGACGATCTTGAAACAGACGCAGGGCCTCGTGTGCCCATACACGCACAAGTCCTTCCACAGACAACATTTCTAAAGGTCGAATAGCCTCGTAGATACCACGAACCCATCTTGTCAGCTCACGAGGACTGTAGACGTAGTGTGCTTGGATGTCGGTTGTGAAGTGCTTCTGCGATGCGAGATAGAAAGCGACCATAGCATCTGTCAACGGCTCTGCGTACGCTCGCAGGGTTGGAACCACTTTCAAAAGTGCTCTGTTGTATGTGCCATAAATCTGTTTCAAGGAAACCTCTCCAGGATAATCGACCATGACGAGGGGGGCGTGACGAAGGAAACGATGGCTGAGAGGTACACGTCCAGGATCAGTGGGAGGGTTGCAAGCACCCACAAACTGAATGCGCTCCAACTTGACCCAGGCCTTGTCACTAGCACGCCAGTAACCTCCGCATTCGACAAGCTGACGCAAGAAAGAGATGACTCGCTGAGTGCCGTATTTGTCTTGAGCGGGAAGGTTGATTTCGTCGCAAAAGACGACCAACCACCGTCCGATCTGCACTGGGGCAAGAATAACACCATTCGGAGTCTTGCGGTACTCGCAATACTGCTCGAAGGTCTTCAAGATGAGCTCTGGCGTGGTAGCGCTGGAAAAGTTAAGACCAACGACCTCCATGTCGGGAAGCTTGCGCAATGCGCTGAAGAGAGTCATCGTCTTTCCAGAGCCCGGAGGACCGCAGAGCATCAGGGGCTTGTGCTCTGACAACCAAGAGTACAACACTTCTTCGTGGCGCACAGTATCCATCGTAGGTACAACAATGTCTGAAGACGTGACAGCATGTGCATCGATCTCAATGGAGGGCACTTTGGATTGCCAAGGAATCCAGTCACCAGTGGTGATTTGGACGTCAAAGTCAATGAGGGAGCTTTCCGAATTCATGAGTGGAAGGTCGATGCCAGTTTGCTTGCGCAAGAAGTCGCCCATCTCAGCCCGAAGGTCGAGTTTGGCGTCACCTGAAAATGCCCAAATGATGCTCACAAGGAGCCGCTTGGTGACATACTGCTCCACCCTCTCAGGTGCAAGAGGGAAATCAGAGTGTTGCAGGTTATACTCGATGACGTTCCGAGCCGTTTTGTTGAGCAGCGAGAAAAGGGTGTGCAAAGCACGTGCCGAAGTGAAGTCCATGATGTGATCTATAGACTCGGCGAAAGTCAGAGCGGAGCTGACAAGATCTCCGCCGGCGAAATAGCGCTCGAGAATCGACGCGATCTGTACTTGAGTCGCGAGGTTAGCAGAGTCAGACGCGTCAGCGGCAAGCGCATCGATACGACGGCCAGGAATGTCAACAGCATCTTCATCATCCGCATCCAGAGGCACTGTCGAAAGAGTGTTGAGGTAGTGGCGATAGACCATTGATGGCTCAATGACGTCTTCACTGAACCAAATCATACCACAACGAGAGACAGTAGCCAAGGTGGCATAACGAAGATGCTCGACCTCGAACATGATGCGAACGTTAGGCGGGAGGTTTAGACGTTCACCATTGGGCAGCGTGAGCAGTTTATTGTCGTCCAGCACACTGTAATCGCGTTAGACGGTCGCGTAATTCATCCAATATCAGAATACTTGCCTATTCAAGTTCTCGACCCATTCAGGATCGACATCGCCATCAAAGATGATCCAGTGTCTCTTACTGCTTTCACCACGGACGTCATCAACAATCTTGCGCAGGATGTGGGTGAACAACCCGTCGTTCCATTCACGCGTCGTGGGATCGAGCGTGCCATACAGTGCGTCCTTGTGCATGGCCTTGGGGTCAATGACATAGGGAACTCCCTCTGTGCCGTCGAGCCTCTCAAGAGCAGCAAGTAAGACCTGCCAAGCATTGGTCTTTCCTGTACCCGAAGGTCCAACCATCATGAGACCGTGCTGGATCTTCTGAATCTGATAGAGTTGAAGAATCTTGGCAACCCATCGTTCCCCGTCAACAAGGCGGCGTTCTGCGCAAACCTTGAGAATTTGCTCGCGCAATGCATCGAGGTCGACCGGAATGTAGTCGGTACCAGGGAAGACATCAGCAAGCAGGCTAACGAGGGTAAGTCATGTATTGTTATAGGACCAACAAAACTCACCTTGTAAGCAAAGGAACATCATCAGCGACCAATTTTGGCACGATCGTCTCCGTGACACTCTGGATAAGAATTATTTGTTCCGAAATGCTGTCGGAAAGAACCGCTGGATCATCTGCATCTTCGGATTTTGCTTTCTGCAGGCGCTCTCGCTTCAAGATACCAGCACTTGCAAGAACGGCCTTCAAAGCACGGAGACCAAAATCATAATGCGGCTGGGGAGAGAGTTGCTCATCACAAAGATTGAAGAACGGTACGATCTTTGAAGCGAGTGACTCTGCTGTACGGAAACCTTGCGAAAAGAGCATGACTTGAGCAATCAACTCGCGATCGGGTCTCGTCATGGCCATCCTGAATGCAAAACATGAGTTCAGAAGGGGACACATAACACAGGAAATATAACATACGGCCTAAACAACTTCGTCAAATTGGGCGGGAGCTGAGATCGACCTGCGTAGTTGGGGTTAGTCGTGATGAAAATACCTTTTGTGTAGGTTAGCTTGTATCACCATGTATGTATTGTGAAATCGTTACCAATGTTCTGATTGATCTTGAGACTTTTACCAACAAGCTCAATTTCAATGTTAGGGTTCTTCGCCAACGCAACAAGACCTTGTTGAATGCTCTGTACTTGCTGCGACACAGCACTGAGAATACGCTCCTCAAGTCGATTGAATTCGTCAAAACATCCCCATGCACCGACTTGACAAAGACCGACGAAGATGCGACCCATGGCTTGGAAGTCGAAGGTCTCGTCGCAACAGAAGACCAAAACGAAACGCCCCAGCTGTACGCCAAGAGCTTTGACGGACTCCGTTTTACCTGAATCTCACCGTTAGCTTGGCAATGTAAGACAAGAGGCTACATCCTCACCTGTACCGGCAGGCCCGAACGGCGAACCACCCAGCTGGTTGTCGAGCGCCTGAGTTAACGTCAAGTACACTCGGTCTGTCAACGGTGTCTGGACCAAACGATCGGGGACACCAAGGTACTCCCATCCGTAAGGGAATGATGCATCTGCGACACAGATGAGAAGCCTGTCTAGTGGATTCTCGACAGACCCATCCAGGTAGAAACGCATCTGCGACAGCCACGTGAACGCCTTGGTGTCTGTGACACGCTGCTGGATGAGAGTACGAGTCACATCTCTTTGGTGGACCAGTTCAGTAATGAGGTGCTCGCACTTGCGCCTGGTGACGGGGCTCAATTCCTGTAAGACGATGTCTGCGAGAAGGTCGAGTGCTTGGCCAATTGTTTCAAGTGGAATTTCTGGGAGATTTCCGGACTCAAGGGTGGCATCGACAGAAGTAGTCCACGCAACCTGAACGGCTAAAGTGACCAACTGTGCTGGATATTTCTCCATCCACGCCATGAGCTGGTCCATTACAAGGGGGGAACCGGTGCCATAGAAGGACGTCAGTTCGCTGACGGCATCGCATAGAAGATCCGCAAGAGACACGCGCATCATGGACTCGAGCTTCGCAAGCCAGTCGTTGATCTTGGGGTAATCCTTGAGTAGAATAGGCTCAGTGAATGTAACTTCCTCCCCTTCGCGCGAGGCCATGCCCTGAATCTGAGTGAGGTCCTCGTCGAGCTTGATGGTTGAAATGCCCGCAAACATCTTCTTCAGGTGCTTCATGATGCGCACGATATCCTTGCTGTTACCAATGATCTCCAAAAGGTCCTCATCACCAACAAAGTAGAACCTAGGGAACGAAGACCGCTCGCGCTCCAGGTATTCACCAAGTGCCTTCTGAATCTTGTTCAATAGGTCCGCCAGGCGCTCCAGGCTTTTCTGGATGCCCTGGATGTTCATGACATCTATGACAAATGGCGACTTGTACACCTTCTTCATCACGGTAAGAAACTCTGCATTAATGTTCTGGAAGCGAGCGCTTTCCACCGGAAGGAGGTGCTTGATGTCTGCACTGCCGGAAAAGATACCCTCGAGATAAACCCATTGACGCTGTACGTCAATCCAGACATCTAAAGTCATGTTATTTGAGTTTCAGCAGAGAGAAAAGGTCTCATTCTTACCAAAGAGGACATGTATTCTGTTGAGTTTCTCCTCCCATGATCCTGCGTCCTCCTCAAAAACTAGAAAACAAGTCAGTATGACATCCAGCTTACAAAACCATGCCGCTTACCCTTGTAGTACGGCGACAACTTCATTGCGGTCAAGGAGTTCAAGTTCTCGCTGCACTTGTTAAAGAGGTCATCCCATCCTCTGGCAAGAGAGTGAGCATCACTGAATGACCTTACTGAGGTTATTCACCTGATAAGACGACACTTGTTCTGATAGTTGACAAGATCGAGCGTGTAGTTTGTCCATATTTCCTTCACTTGTTTGATATACTCCTCAAGGGCCATCTTCAAGATACATTAGGAGACAGAATCAGAGGAATCTGACGATGCCACCCACCTCGCCCTGGGCTTGGATGATAACCTCACGGATGGGTGTCTCATTCTTCTTCAGATCTAGATCGTAGACATTACCAAGAGTCATGCTGTATGACAATGAGTAGGAAGAACGACAGGAATTAACTCGGAAATGCCTTACAGCGTCAAACTGATTTGAGCCGGAAGTCTCAAAACCTTGAAGAGCTGCTTCCAGTGTCTATCCTTCAGCGCCTCCGACTTCAAGTCCGAAATGAGTGAGTTCGACTTCAAGAGTCCACGCAGGACATCCTGGACATATTCGAATGCTGCGTACTGCCTCATGCGCGTAGGCATGTCCCTTGTCGACGACAACAGGCCATCGAGCTGCTGCCTCAACTTCCTCGGTTGCACCGTGGACCACGACATCTCTCTCAGCTCACCAATCTGGCTCCATACACCAGACAACGCCGTCCATACAGCCTTGAGGTCACGTAGCTCGTCGAAAACCGGTTCAAGGCGCGTGTGACGCGTCAGCTCGAGGTCTAGTGCCTCCTTCGCCCGACAGACAAGGTCGTATTCCTCCTGCACGCGAGTAAGCTTCCCTTCAAACACGTTGATAGTATTCATGGCCGTGTCTGCACGCAGGCTGCCTTGCACCGGACGTGTCTGCTCCCATTCCAATAAGATATCGTTGATCTTATTCTCTACGATCTTGTCTTCAGCCACAATCTTAAGCTGGAGGCCCGCTGCATGACCAGTGAGCTATAAACGCCTATGCAAGTTGATATAGATACCCCGTACCCAGTTGCTCTTGAATAGAATCATTCTTCCTTTTAAGGATCTCATTGTACGCACTCCACTCTCCTCTAAGTTGGTCGCTGTATAACCAGTCATCTGGGAATTGGTATCGAAAACGCTCTAGTGTCTTCTCGCCGTTAGCGCATAGTTCTATCATGGGACCCCATGTCTTGGTCTTGCGCTTGAGGTCCTGGACGAAGGTGATGAATGTCACCGCAGCTGCGGTTGAAGAGTTGGAGGGACTAAATGCCTAGACAATGTCAGACAACACGATGAGCTTGAAGCTTTCCTTGAAATTATTTCGCTCACCTCCATGATTGCTTGTGCAAGGAACCTTGACGCGTTCAAGGAAACTTGATGTCAAAACACCCGTGAGAAATCATGGCATAAGCAGGCTCTGCATCCTTGTCCAAACTTCGATTGTTGTCCATCATATACATATCCTACCCTTGAAAATATCTGCCCATCATGTCTGGACGCCAACAAAGGGTATTGGTGCAGCCCATCGTGCGTTTTCCCTTCTCGAAGTTAATCAGAATATATTTATTGACGATCTGCATTCGCGCAGAATGTGATCTTCAAAAACCTGCAGCAGGTCTGCTTCAACATGCCAATAACGCTCTCTATGACACTGACATGCACATACAGCGAACAAAGGTCGTGATATGGCTGTACGATAACATCGAGATGCGGATCGAAGGACGTATCATTGTGCGTGCACTTCCTTGTCTCGAACATCGTGCACGTTGAAGCGCATCTCTCTGGCAAGGTCAACCACATGTTTGCGTGACGCGGCGATCTTACTTTTTTTTCTCCTTTTCTTGAATGACTTCTTGAGGTTCACCGAGCTGATGCAATGTATCTTGATAGGGATTTGACGAATTCATGAACGTCGTCATAGATGAAGCTGCAGAAGTCTACGTCAAGGACGCGCAGCCACGACGAGAGCTTGGTGAGATCTCTCATCTTACTTGTGTGGACATATCACTTACAGCTGCAAAGGTCGTATACTACTAAAAGGCGATAACATTACCCTTATCCAACAGGTGGTATGATATGGTGGCTCTGTTCATGTAAAATCTTGTCTTTCTGCACACATCGGTATATGATGTGCACCTACGATGTATCATAATTATTGTGCTGCTACTGACGTGCTTCAGCCAACGTTCACGATGTGTTTGAGAACAACCCAGCAGGACAGAAAAGATTGTGACGTAGAATCATAGATTATAAATCGGCAACAACCTTGTAAGACTAAGTGCCTGTCTACACAGTGGACACTCCGCCTTCTCTCGTCCCCACCCCACAATGCACCCCCAGCAGAACATGTGTCCGCACTCTGTTGCACAGCTATCAGTCCGTTCCTCCAGACAAAGTGTGCACGTCCTCCCTGCGCGCAGGTGGGGCGGTATCGACGTGACATCCAAGATTGTGTTCTCGTCCTCTTCAGCGGGCTTCACCTCAGACTCAGAGGCAGAGGCACCGAGCAAGGTAGAGACGGGTCGATCGTCAATGAACATCTCATTCGTTGAATCCAGCGAACGCTTCCCAAGAGACTTTTCCGAGGCAGCCTGAGACCTACTGCGCAAATATGTAATAAGGCGGTGGAGGAGTCGTATCGCGATGAGTATGCCCAGTAATGAATATGACGGTGGGCGAACATGAGGGTTCTCCGGGATAGAAGACAGCTGCGACCGCTAAGTTAATGTCGCTTTCCATACACAAACGAGAGACACAACCCACATATCGGATGCCCAACAACCTCTTCACCAGATCATAGTACGAACCTCGCAGATAAAACACCGCCAGGTTAATCTCCGTCACGACTTCCAAGCACACCTGTAGCGCCTTGAGCATTTCGCCTATTCTCGGGTTCACTGCGCCCAGCCGAGAACCCCAACGCGATAGAACATATGAGGGAAACGTTGGGAGGAGAATGAGCGCCGCCCCGAGAGAACGCGACGGTGCCCTTCCATCAGAAGAGTACTCCCATATATCCGTGTACTCCTCTCCAAGTGTCTGAACGGCTAATGCGCAGTCAGTAAAGGGCAAAGTCTCGCAGAGATATGTCAACCTCGACCAACGGATAGTCCGTAGTAGATGAGTTTCACGGCTAGCTCGACTTCCTTATCCCACCGAGTTAGCCACCTTGTTCCTGTCCGTTCGTTGTGAGCACCATAGGAAGAGAAATGTATGAAAACCGACCAAGCCACGAACGGAGCACTGACTCTGCTTGCTCCCTCAAAGATGACACATGGAACAAGTCCCTTTGATTCGCCCTGACTGCATTCTGGTCAGCCTTCCTTTATACAAAAGTAATAAGATGGCGCACTGATTTGAGCCTGCTGAGCGTCGGGAAACGTAGGCAGGTCGGACAGTCGTGATGTAGATGCAGACATGTTTATGGTAAACTCTATTCGAGTGCTTCTCACTACCACGCTCACTACTTGCCAGCTAATAACATAGACCATACTTCCCTCTCACTCCTCACTACTACTCTACTTACGATGCCGCCCCTCCCTGCAGCGCAAAGAGCACAAGAACCTTCCGTATGGCAAAAATGTATGTCGAAAAAAACATAAGTAAAACAATTTCTTACGATCGGTTGACAGTGAAGTAGGTCCTAGCACCTCCGTCATATAACCCGCTCTCAAACATGCCGTTTATCCTTCAGAATGGGCGCAATGATGGGTGGAGGCGTCGGTCTAACTATCGGTTTCATCTTTGGATCATACAGCATCCTCCGGTATGAAAACTACTTTCCTTTCGCCTTAATTTTTCCCTCACAAAACAACAACACAGAAACGGCTCCGGTCCTCGCGGATTCCTCGCTACCCTCTCGCAATATATGCTAAGTAGCGCAGCTACTTTCTCTTTCTTCCTCGCTATCGGTTCCGTACGTATCCCCTCCAAATCAGACACCTTTTATTGGCCCGGTCACTAACCTATCCTGGGCACACAGGTCATTCGTAATGACAGTCTTCTACCCCCGCACATGGAAGCTGCCCGTCTACAACTCCTTCCTCCTCTAGTCCGCACCAAAGCCGAGGGCGCAATGCTAATACGTGCACGGTGGGACGCAGAAAGAGCGCGTAAAACAGCTGCGTAGTTGCATACATGTATTGAGACCAGTGTGTGCATTGATACATGGGGGGTTGCGATGAGAATATGGGTGTTCTAGCTATGGAAGATGGAATATTGCGTGCGTGTGGGTATGACAAGACATGACATGCTGCAAAGACTCTACAAGCGCGCGCAGCGGCTCTGCATGGGGACATAACCAATAGCTTAGGTGTCTGATTCATATCTTGAATCTTCTCTCCTTTGCTCCCTAGAACCGCAGGTCCCAGGCGGAAATCAACTCCGTAGGTGAGAAAGTGAACACAATCCTGTGATGAAATACCTGGAGTGGGTGCAATATGCGTCACTCATTGCCATACATAAATTCGATGAGGGTTTAACTTACGCGAAAGTGGACGGAGTTAGACGTTATCGGACCACGCTCGTTACACGTATCCAGAAACGCTTTAGTCTCCCGCATTTGATCGGTCTAGAGCGACTGCTGTACACATCGACCAGCGATGCAGTACGTCCTAGGCTGTACGGGCCAGAGATAGTTGGTCTCGGAGGCGTACCCGGGGCGTTTTTCCACCACCGTGTAAACCATCGACTTGACTTGACCTTTCTCTGACCCGGCGAAGTCGACGGAGGGGGAGAGGGAGACGAGGAAATCGGGGAAATCGGGGAATGGCCATAGTGATCCATTGGCGTTTCAACAAATCTTACCGACGGAGGCGACCGCTTTTTCTTGCGGGCAGTCTTTGTTGTTGCCAACGAGATTCCAGAGTCGTGTCGTGTGAGGATGGATTTGACAGGAGGATGTGCTGATCTAGTGTATGCGGTCGAGCAGGATGATATGGATGTGACGCTTTGGCGCGCACGGTTCATCGACGGTCGAATATGCTCTGAGCAAGGTCGCGAATAGGAGGGCATGCCTGGGCACGGGGGTATGGAGGACTCAAATAGTATGCTTCTTCGTTTGCTGGAGAATTCCTCGTATTCCAAGGGTGGGGTCTGCGGGAATGAGGATGTTATTATAGCTTCTATGTATACTGCGAAATAAATAACGCACTAGTACTCTGCGAAGGGTCTGCGGCATTGAGGAGTAATTACACTCGATTTCTTCTTCAGGTGTTATGTCCTAACTCTGTGTTAGGGACTGCCACGCGGTCTGATGATCTGAATACTTACTGCTAGATCACTTAAAGTGTTGACTGGCGAAAGATCGCAGATGGACTGCACGAACTTTCCATCAAAGGCTGATACCACAGTCAAGTGCATGAGCTCACATTGACTACGGTATCAGAATCCAACCAATCTTTGAAGATCTCGTCGTCCGGTGCGAAAAAGTAGGTAGGGTGTTCGGACTGTTCTGAAGGCTTTAAAAAGTCGACAGAATGTCAATCTAGTGATATGGTATCAGATGCTGCGGAAGGGATCTTACACTAAATCTGGGTGTTGGTGTGATGGTCATTATAGTGCGGTGAGTGAGAGAGGCAACGTTGACATGCACTCCGAAAGGGATTTGAAGGTAGTCGGACACGTTGCAAGGCCATGAGAGCTAGGAACTTGGGCCGGAAACGCGTAAAGATAGGTTCGAATTGCCGAATGTGACTCATTTTGCAAGGTGGCAAAGGCGTGTTTTCTGACATGATCGGCGAGACATTCTCCGGCCCGGGAAGTCCGGGTGCAGTAAATTGTATCCCAATGGCCATGGTCCGTACATTTAATCCCATTTCCGGCCACCAAGCGCGGGTGCTGCAAATCCACCTGAAAACGCTAACGCTAGACGCGGGGGACATTTTGACGTACAAGTTATGGAGAAAAAGAGTACAGGCCAGAGAACACCATCCATAACTAAATGTCCTCCAGCGTAGGTAATTAAGTATCTTGGAGATGACGAACGATTATGTACGGTCACCAGATTATACCACAGATGACACACCTCATTTTATTGTCTCTCAGGCTGCTGATATCGGTAGTCCGCGGCTGACGCAAGAAAAAATGTGCTTCAACACGTCAAGTACCATCTCCCCTCCGCAGACGATTGAATTTCGGCAACATCTCACGAAGATACTCTCCATGTTTCAACCTCAAGTCAGCCTCCTGTACCCGTCCCCTGCCGCTCCAGGTCCTTCTTTCCGCAGCGGGTCCGAAGATGGAGGTGTAGTCGTCGAGGGTCTCATCGTCAGTAGGAACCACCAGGCACGCAGCACCGATGACACAGTAATTCGCTACTCGTACGGTGTGGTGGACGCGAGCGCGAGTCGATATGGTGTTGAAGTTGCCAATAGAGGGACATTCGACGCCTGCGCAAGAGTCAACGACTGACGGTACGAAGGGGGAAGAGGACATACGACAGCCAATTTCGAACAAATTGTTATCGCCGACTCTCATTACTTCCTTGCGGCGATTGACAATTATTGCTGCTTCCTCAATAATACAACCCGAACCAATGACGATGGGACCAGCTATTGCGAATATGGTGGCTTTGGGGTGTACGACGGTGCCTGGTCCAATGGTGATATCGCCTTTCAGCTCAACATCTTGACAGACCACCGCTTTCGAATGAATTGTGAACTTATCGCGGCTACAAGTCACGGCGTCACCACTGCGCAAAGGTCATGAAGCCAGCTGTATAACTTACATGGGTGGCATGAGTTTAAGAGAGAACTAACCCTAACCTTAGTTTGTCCCACATAAGTAACAAACTTATCTTCGTTCTTAGGGGCTGCCTACTACCTTGTCGATTACATCGCTCTAGTTTCACACTGGACTTTTTGGACGACGTGTTTACCATATTCGACAACCACACGCATCCCGTTGTGATGATCTGCGATTAGGCTCTCCGACAGATGGGTGTAGGATCGGAGACTGGCCAGGTGTGCCTTAGTGTTTCGAGCTCGTTTCCCCTGTTCCTCAACGGGCGGTGCCCATTGGGCAATCATTAATCAGGACTTGGATCTCCTAGTGCGGCGCGAGCAATATAGCTCCATGGTGCAGTACATGTTAGACACCGGGTGCTGGGCACCGGTGGGTCCCAAACCGCGATGCCTCATAGAACCCATACTCACAGATCTGCGGCCAAAACACGTGAAAGAAGAGTTCTACATCAACTTATGGCCAGAAGATATTTCTTGCCTCTCAGTTTCTAGCGAATTTGCAAAGTTCCCCATGCTTGCGCGTGGAATCCTGTTCTCGTCGAATCACAGCTCTTGTGCTCAAGCTGACCTCACCCGTCATACGCTTCCATGACTGCCCTCCGAGAAGAAAATATGTTTCCTGCCCGGAGACCCCTATCAACAAACACACCCTCCCTTCATATCAGAACAAACCATATTCCTCGATACGTAGACGCTGGTCTATCCCGGAGTGGCATGTTTCGTGACGATCCTCATACTTCTTACTTCGCGGGACGTGCCATTCTGGAAGTATCCTACCTCGTCCGATATCTGTTTCTGGATACTGAGAATTAGCGGGCGAGAACGATGCTCTCTGAATAGGGGCAAAGTGTCATGCCAGTGTGTATGCATCCATCCAAAATGGACGTCGAGCGCTTACTGTTCCAAACCTCGAGTCCGTACAGCTGGCTGGTGTTCTGTAAATACCATGCCCATCCCTTGTGAGTTTAATTGACTATTCTCGTAGGTGTTATCCTATCAAAACACCACATACATGCACGACGCTGGGATCACAATACTTCCTCCGATTAGCTTACAGAGAATTGTCTTCCCCGACCCCATTCAAACAAGCAAAGGTACTTACCACCACCTCAAATTCCAGGCTGAGGTATGCAAGGGAATGCACCATGTGCAACTGAAAGAAAATGAAACTCTCAGTTGCCCACTGTTCATACACTAGGACTGCGTACTTCATAGTAGTCGAGGAAACACTGGGAAAGCACGAGCATCAAATTATAGCTAGAGTGGTGGGGAAAGTCGGAAAACCATCGGGAATGTTTGGACTTGTAATGACGTCGACAATGTTCTATTGTAACATGAGAGCATAGTCTTCTCTTGCAGGTGTCACGGCGACTGCTCGAGCTGTTGGGCACAGAAACCATACGGAAGAAGTTCTACTCCATTCACCAGCCAGCGATAGACACAAGTGTGTGTGTATTTAACCACACCTGTTCGGCGTCGTCATGTACAGCACGGTCTAGCTGGAAACATGATGGAACCGCAGGAAAGCGACTGCACTGCCAACTAAGGTTGAATATCAAATTTGTATTCGTTGCAAAAGCTGGTATCCTGGATCTTCAACACAGAGCTGACACGGGGTGCAACGCTATTAGATGGAGGTTGGTAAACGTACAATACGCATCCAATATGAATAACCGTCTATATTTTGAACGGGGCGTCGACATGCAGCCCACTCCATATTCCTCTCGCGGCCTCAGAAGTACTCTCCACAATGCGACCCTTCTTGAGAGGTTTTATCTTCGCACCCGAAGAATCGAGCAGGAGTTGAACTTTTCTCTCTACACCATTGACCTCGAACTCCTGCAATGGAATGACCTTGTCACGGCCATTGACTGCGCACGAATGATGTCAGAATAGGTTGGCATGTCACTAAAAAAAACGGCACAGCACCATAAAATCCCCTCGCTATTGGCTCATGGCCATTGCGCTGTTTGACAACGAATTCTACATGCGGGTTCTGCCATGCAACGCGCTGAAGGTCATTTGAGATGAATGTACGGGTGTTGGCGGAAGAAGGGAGTTTCTGGCAGAACTCTAGAACGACTTTCCGCACAGTGGGAAGGTAGGCAGTATGACCGTTTGCAGGGAATGAGCGCAGTTGGGCCCTAAGGATTTGTTTCGTCGGGGGGAGCATGGGTGAAGAGAAGGTGCAGCCACCGGCACGGGGTCGGAGTGTGAACTAGCTGGCGGAGGGAAGTGAGTCGGAGTATGAAAAGAGAAATTGGTTGACCCAGACTCGACAATCACCACCCTGAGGATTAATATTCTAATTCGACGAGGACGCGTCCAAGTCTTAACGCGTTCGTCTGTAATTTGGTCAATCTTCACACTCTCGCTTGCCACATTCAAATTCTTTCGTGTCCTTTTCAACAGTTCCCTTTTTCCCTATGGCCCGAGCGACTCGTTCAGCGACACAGCAACAGGATAAGGACAAGCTCCAGGATCCGGTTCTTCCTCATCGCGCAAAGTCATCCACAAAGAAACGCAAGCGCGTTTCACTTCCAGAAGATGATCAACCGCCAGCAAAGCAGCATCGTGCAGAGAATGGCATAAAGGAGGAAACCACAGATGACAAGTTCTCCAAGGGAAAGTTTCCAGAGCTTGACCACGTAGCCGATGTACCTCTAGAACCCGCTATCGCCCAGAAGGTCCTTGAAATCCTTGAAATGTGCGTCAATGCCAACATAACCTCATCACTCAACATGTTCCAACCACCTTTGTTTCTTCCATAGCGTCGATTCTCAAGGTCTTCTCGACCGTGTCTTTCCCCTTTCCTCCACAAACCCTTCCGAGCCCTCCACTTCAAAATCTCAGACGGGAACATATTCTCTCCGCACTCTACTCAAGGAGTCAACACAGCATCCCCTCAGGGTGCTGCGTGTACGTTTCCTGTATTATCTGATCTGGAATTGGCTCATGAATACTTTCATAGTCCGCAGTTCAAAATCTATTCCCAATGACTTATCACGCGAGGTCTCGTACATCCTCACCGGCTGCACAACAATTGCGTTTCTGCAACCTTGCACTGTCCATCCTTGACCAGGCATCCTTCCACTCCGTCCCGCTACCCCTTGACATTGAATCTATAATCCCCATTACAGACCCTTCTGCCGTAGAGGGGGACTCAAAGCGACCTCTCAGCCCAAGCCTGTCCGATAAACTCTCCCAGACCGGTCAGGGCAAGAGATATGCCCTCATGCAACGTCTCCCATCTGGCAACTGGTGGTCCTCCCTCAGCACGGATCTCCTTCCCGATTCAAAAGAATTCAAAGACCTTCAAACAGCCGACGCCGAACTCGTCGCTATCTTCCCCTCACCTTCGTCTCTTGCCTACACCGATGACAGCTCAAAGTCGAATATCACTCTCACGGATACGCAGACTCCGATGACGCTGTCTGCGTATGTTCCGAAGAAGCCACCAGGACATCGGTCGAAGCTCCCAGGGCCTCGCCGCGTGAGCTGTGGGTCATTTTTGGATTATGGCCCGTATGCGAGCTTCGCTCCGGCTTTCGAGCAGGAAGGAGTGGAGGTCGGACGGGAGGCGCTTGGGGAGGTACTTTGGGGGTGGGAACACCAGAAGAAGGCTTGGGCTGTTGAGAAGACGCGTGTTGCTAAGAAGCCGGCTGAATGGTTACCTATGGATGGGTTGCATACAGTGGAGGGAGATGAGGGGCTGGAAGAGCAGAGCAACGCTCTCGACCCGTTACTTCAGGGGGGTTGCGATGACGACGACGAGGTTTTGGATGGTCTACTATCGAAAGAACAGGTTGCCTCCCTGAAGTCTGTCCTCAAGAGCTTGGAATTGGAGAATGCTGTCCAGGAGTTGCTGGATCGGAATGCAAAGGCTCTAAAGCGACTAGAAGGACTTCAAAGACAACGGCTGATGAAACAAGAGGGTTTTCATCCAGTGGAAGAAGGATCCGAGGAGTGGGATACTGGTAAGGGCACTTTGGACAGAATCTGCTGTCAGGCTTACACTTGCTTGCAGCTCAAAGCATTCTCGAGTCATTCACTTTACTGGCGTCGCTACGACCTCGACAATCAGGGAGCGAAGATGTACCCCTCATTCCATCCGCCGCCACGCTCCGCAAATTACATCGCACGCTGCCTGTTTCGCCTTCACAGGGCTGGTATGGTACCCTACCCGCAGGTCGTACGACAGCTCTCCGTGACGACTCGACGCTCTATGTCAAGTCCACCGCTACGGCGGTGCCTTCCCAGACACCAGTCGTACCCACTCCCACCCCTACAACCCCCGCTGTTACACCTGTTGCCCCAACATCCGCCCAGAACTACTCACAGTACCCGTACAACTATGCGGCTGGCTACCGTGGTGCCTATCAGTACAAACCCGGACAAGCAGCCTCCTACTACCCATCTTCATACGGTACACAAGCGCAGACCCAAGCCGCCACACAATATTACAGTACCCAGCAGTACCCAACATCGGGGCAACAGCAATACTCCTACTCCTCCTGGTACCAATACCAGCCTCAGACGCAAACCGCCGCAGCGGGTACGAGCACAGGACAGGTAGCGCCCCCGACCGGCGCACCTGCGACTCCAACAACCACCATCCCAACAAGCTACGCAGGTTTCTTCAGCAACACGGCACAAGCCGGACAGCGCGCGGTGGCAAACACCGTCATTGCGAAACCCCATCAAGCTGCAGCTGGTGCGGCTTGGGGGACGGGAACGGCTGGGGCAACTGGTTACGTGCCTCCCACACTCCCTCCACATATGCGAACTCCTGGCGCAGTACAGCAAGGGGCGTATAGTTATCAGCCCAATTATTACGGGGCGTATCAAGCCCAAGCTCAGGCTCAGGCTCAGACTGCTGCTGCATCTCCTGCGCAGTGATTGCAGTATTCGAGATCTAAAATTACATTCGGTGTTGTTCACTGGTTACTTTTTCTGTGTTTTTGGTTGCAGCAGCAGAATACAGTACATCCATGTGTAGTAGAGGTGTTATAAGTAATCGAATGAATTGATTAATTGGAGCTTGCAGAGGTTGTGTCCAACCGACATGCGTCACTGGATCCATAATGACTGCTTTGGAAGACAGGATTAACGTCTGAAGGTCCCGAAACAGTCGCATTCTTTCCCCTGCAAGTACGAAGGCTGTGGCATCTAGAGTGAAGCAATCCCTGCGAGCTCCATACCCGTCGAACAAGACACAATCTGAAGACCATCGGCTTAGTCGGTCGCACTGAGGCATCGCGCTCTGGCAGGATATCATGATTTGAAAAATCATATCAGAGCTATTGTACATGGTAGTTGGATCCTGAATGTGAATACAATACCAAAGGGCAACCGGAACACTGGCAAAGGAGCCATGGCACAAAACATATGAATGACAATGCAGGTAAATGAAGCACGGTCCCAGTGTGTCGGTAGCTCTCCGGGTGGTAGTGCTGCGATACTAATATGGTCCCAATTATAATAAATAAGAAATAAGCTCATGGTTGAACGGACTCGCAAAGAGTAGGGTGCGGGTGACGGTGGGGAGGCAAATGCAAATGTCTTGGCCATTGAACGGACTCGGAATACACTGTCGCGGCATACATACGTGCAGCTGGGCACGCAGGCCTACCCGGAAGTTCAAATTTTACAAAATTTACAGTCAATTTCTCACTCGACCCACCCAAATTCCCACTTTACTGTACTTTACTGCTAACCTAGCGCCATCCTAGCGCCTGGCCCGGTCACGTGCACCGCACATTAATGGTGTCCACAATCCGCTCACTCAAGAAGCTTAAGGACGCTGGCGCATTCTTGCGTCCCGTCGATCCCGTTTCTCTCAACATTCGCCATTGCCTGAGCATAATCAAGAACCCAATGGACCTCGGTACTATTGAGTGTAAGCTCATGTCGTCTAATCCTTCCAAGCCAGATCCCAACCCCAACAATCCACGTTACTATAGTGCAGAGGAGTTCGTTTCTGACGTGCGGCTG
>MU837047.1:146095-161564 GCA_029603245.1 Rhizopogon salebrosus TDB-379 | reverse complement strand
CTTTAGACTGACAACTGTAATACTTAATGCATCACTATGCCAGGGACTTGTGGCCGAAAACGACAGGCAGTTCACGTAGCGTGGATGCTGGAGGGACGAACTGATGGGCTGGTGGTTCTCGAGGTTCCACAATCGCACTGACCAGTCCCATGATACGCTTGCGAGGATACGGCCATTCGGAGAAACCATAATGCGATAGATGTCGTACGTGTGCTGCGTCCAAACTGCAATCTGCTGCCAAGTGATTTTACTCCATATCCTAATTTCATCGTTTGACCCGGAAACAAGCGTCTTTCCGTCTCCAGGCCAAGCAAGGCAATACACTTTTTCTGTGGCTTCAAGATTTATGACGAGTTTGCCAGTGTTTGCATTGCAGATCTTGAGGAACCCGATCTCCGAGTCGCCGTCCCATTCCCATCCTCCAGCCGCAATCACCGTTCCGTCTGGTGAGTAGACGACTGCATTCACGCAACCGAACTTCAATGGTCCGAGGATAGTCTCTCCGGTCTCCGCGTCCCACACTATTATTCCATCATAGGATCCACTCACGACTCTTCGTCCATCTCCTTTCCAGCACAGAGATCTTACATCCGCTGTGTGCCCCGTCCATTTAGCGATGACCTTGGCTGTGTCAATGTCCCACAACCTCACTGCACCGTCCCAACTCCCGCTAAGTACTTTCTTCCCGTCTGGAGACAATGCGATAGTGTTCATTCCAGCCCCCTCGTCTCGCCAGTCTTCTCCAATCTGTTTTCCGCGCTCTACGTCCCACACTCGCAGAGAGCCGTCCAAAGAACAAGTCATGATCCGTTGCCCGCCTTGCAGGTGTATGACGTTCACGACCCAACTGGTGTGCCCTTCAAGTTTCCGGTGTGGGACTATCCCTTGTATCTTTTGCACCCTCGCGGCTGGTAAGGACATGGATGCTAATAAGTAATGAAGCACCATCTCAGTGTATATCTTACAGGCTTATGCTATTACTGACCAGCAGATGATTCCATCGGGATTCTCTTGGAATGAGATGCACCAGAGCGGTCGAAAGTTGTATCAACCTGGGACTGGTCGCTGATCAAGAGTGGAAGTTCGGTAGACTGGACAATCGAGTTTGCTGTATGGTGCGTACCTGTGTTATCCTCGTGCGTTACACAGCTAGGTGTATGTAATCACAGACTTGCAATTAAGCGCCCAAGCCTCGTTCGGGATGTGAGGTTGTCGTCCCGCCATTTTTCTCCAACTCGAATGTGTTTCCCTTTGCACGCTTCTTATTTTTAAAGACTTTGTCACTGTGGTGCTCGTCACGCTCGCCGCCCTATGCGGTAGACTTGTGAAACCTTTTCCACTGTGAGCTCTCGTTCCAGGCGATGTGACCATTCCCCAAACGCAACTCCTAACTATCAAAGCGGCATGGACTGATCCCATGCTTGGCTATTTTGTCTAATTTCAGTTATTCTTCAATAGGTGGACCTGGATCGTAACTCGGCGGACGGCAACCCCATGCAATATTTGATGTTGCGTGTGATAATGTCGACGACGGGGGTGTGGTGCAGATAGATGGAGCATCATCTTCCGCCGGACATGTCTTGTGAGTCTCGGGCTTTTCGCGAAAAAATAATCCAAGATTGACTTTACAGGCTCGTCAACGCTAATGGGTACAGCAAACAATGGATGACATAGTCCCACCGATTATCTGCATCATCGTCATTGTCCTTATGCGACCCTCTGACACCGGTTTGATTGTAGACATGTCTCAGCAAGGGAAGCCACCTGCGCTGGGCTGAACCCCAGGAGTCGGTGTTAAGCGCATGTATTCTGGTATTGTTCTCATGATAACAATAGCAAGATACATGCGCCCGACAGTATCTGACCTCCCTCGCGGCTGCTCGTTTACGCTGAAGCTGTCGCACAGACACTCATTGTCATATTCGACCATATCAATATCATCGTGCGCACAAGTTTGGCGAGGCACCCTTTCGCCCATGACGCAGTGCCACCCTGATTCAAATTACTTGATGATCTGCTTTGTCTAGGGCCGTAGGTTTTCTTACACCCCGAAGTTTTCGTGCGCGGGGATGCCCCCGGTAACCACAGTTCTATGATGTGGCTGCGGACAAACGTGGGGCCCATGTGTGACTGCCGTAACCGTTCAGCTGTATCCACCATGGCCAGTCGCCATAATACCGAGTATCGATCACGTTCCTGACATCTTGCTGTTCTGCCTGGAGATACGCCAATCCGGGTGGGATAGAAATATGGGTGATGCAACATGGATATCAAAAATCGACCGACATTCACAACAGCTTTCCTTGACCATGCACAAGGAGGCGAGCCCTGATCATAATCATGCCGAATACTAAGGCAGCAGACATAGCACATATAAGTTTCTCACTATTCATTGTTGAGGTCCATTTGCACGACGTCCGATTATCCGGCATGTTCTGGTGTGGACTCCGATGAGCAAGAGGCGTCTTGTTGATCTTAGGTCCGGTGCTTAATATTCGGTGGTTATGTCTCATTCGCATGCTCTGCACCAAGGGTGACATACACACGCGTCTTTCGTGAGCGTCAACGTTGACTCAATAGTAACAATGCCACGACGATCGGTGATGATAGTGTTTGGTGCACGATATGAACTTGCACGCTGGCAACAACGTCTTCTAATGTGAATTGATAGCTTGAGCACTACAAATATAGATGTGGTGGTGCAGACAGTCAGGAGTGAGGGTATGAAACTATGAGTCATGCGAGTGGATGACTGTTCGTAGCGTTTAGAAAAGCTTTCAGACCCAAATTCTAGTTCTAAACCTTGTGGCCGAGCAGCCCAGCAGTCACATTAACCAGTATCACTTACAAGGCGCTAACGACTAGGAAGGGTACCCCTCTTTGTGCTCTAAATGTGCGCTGTAAGCATTAATTTCCACTCCGCCCAAGAATTTGAAGATAGATTTAAAAATTCAAGTCCTACGGAAAGTCATCCAGTCATGTAGCAGCTGCAAGATGCGACGAAATTAGTGATGGACGATATGATGGATGGAAAACTTGCAGATCAATAACGACCGTCAGTGTATCCAGCAAGTGTACAAGAGATGAAGAGGACGAAGCGAAGGCAGAAGTGAGTCCAGCGTCCAGCCTGTCGTATCGTTACATCTGGGGGTGAGGCCTATGACATTGCAGCTGCGGAAGTAGCGGCAACGGCAGGTAATGGACGAAGCAGTGGAAACGGCAGCCTTGAATTGTGATGATTGAGTCCGAGCCACTGAACCGGATTGCTGTGTGACGTTACCCCTCTGGGGAGGCCGCGAGCTGCCTGCAGCCTAAGAAACATTTTTTACACTTGTTTCCTTCTCTTTCTTCATCCGTACCTCCTCACTGAGGCATACCTATGAGTGTTATATGTGAATCAAAACGTCTGAGAAGGGAAGAAGACAGGACTTACTCGTTGACTTTGCAAATGGGACGTCGATTAATATTGAATGACGCTCTTACATCTCGGTACCTTCACCATTTCATGTAAGGCGTGTCCTGTTTCAGATCCACTGCAGAGTGCAGGATCGGATTGGCGTGCCTTGCGCATCGCGTGCAGGCTCGGGTGGAATAACGAGGAAAAGCGGTCAAAGAGTGTGCGTCCATGTGAAGATAGCCTCAGTGGTGGCATGACGATGACGTGGTGATGAGTGCGGGAAGTTGTGCTTGGCAAGATTGCACGGTGGTCAGGATAAACGGGGTTTGGTAAGATGCTTGGACCGCGTAGCATTAGGATGTTCCGTTTCCAAGGTTCGTTGAAAAAACGCTCAGGAACAGAATAAGAATCCTCAAGGCGCTGCCCTGTAACATCAAGAGGTTGGGCTGGACCGAGCGTTAGCTCGGGGTGGTACGCAAGCAGGTGGAGCCGCTGGGAGGGCGGGGACACTAGCTTACGAATTCGATCATGTCAGCGAACTTTGTGCTTCAAACAAAGCAGAATTCTGATGCCTGAAAGCATTACTAAATACCTAACGGAATTACGGGACACGAGGATAGATGCGACGACAGTAAATAATAAGAGGGAGTGGTGGGCGGGTGCAAACAAAGATTGTAGGAACGAGTGAGGATGCGCGAGTGATGCCGAACTCGACGCAATTGTGGATGAGGAGAAACAGAAAACAGCGCAACCGCTCGGCTGGACGTGTGGTGCCTAGTTATTCCGGCAAGCTACGACTTACTCGGCACCTGTACATATTGTCTCAGGTCTGGCGAATGGATGACTGCATCATGATCCTTACTGTCTCATCACGGAATGCACTCACCACTCTCCGGATGATCTTCATTCCAACATTTCGCATTGTGCTTCGACCACTTTGCAGTCGAGTCGCATTCCACAACTTGAAGTTCACTGAGCTCTCACTAACTACTTTCTTCCCGTCCGTCCTTGTCCTGCCAGGCTTCCTCAATTTGTTCTCCGCTCTCCCTGTTCCACACTCGCAGCGAGCCACCCCGAGAGGGAGTTATGACCCGCAGTCCGCCTTGCAGGTGTATGACGTTCCCGACGCAATTGGTGATGTCTCTTGGAACCCCAGACAGTTTGTTTTTGGCTCACGTGGACCGTCTTGCAAGGTT
The DNA here is from genome assembly GCA_029603245.1 of Rhizopogon salebrosus TDB-379. Taxonomy (NCBI): domain Eukaryota; kingdom Fungi; phylum Basidiomycota; class Agaricomycetes; order Boletales; family Rhizopogonaceae; genus Rhizopogon; species Rhizopogon salebrosus. The sequence continues at coordinate 156,971 of MU837047.1, read as the reverse complement.
CTCTTCTTGCCACTGAATCAACCTGGTTGTCGGACTCCTCGGACTCCACCACTCCCATCTTTACATGCGGTCTCGGTAGATACGAGTGACAACATGTGAATGGAGTACAGGTGTTAGTATTCATAAGTCTGAATAACTCTGTGGTGCGCTGGTTCTGTCGTAAAAAGGCATAGATGCTCCCCCCTGGCAGAGTACTGATTCACTGGGAACGACGTCTGTAACAGTATGGAACAACCCGCCGAAGTCTCCGAATCTGACGCTACTTGATCAAAAAAAAAATTGGCGCTTCTGCTATCTTCTTACAAACCCCCTCCGAATGGCGCCAAGCATCATCCTCCGCTCCTGCGCACGGACCATTGAAAAGGCTTTCACCAAGTCATCGACAGCCTTCCACCTGCTAGAGTATATTTTGTAGTCATCATGTTCGTAATGCGATTCAGAATCCCACCCAGTAATGGTGCGCAATTTGGGAGCGATAGCTGACATGAAGGCCGCGACCCCTACTGCTTGACGAATCTTTGAGCTACCAAAGTCTGCGCAAGTTAGGGCTTTGTGTGCGAACCCTCCGTAGGGGATATTAGGAGATACGTCGGGTCGGTCTACAGCAGACCAATCCATGGAAATACGAATCGAAGATAAACGTGGGCAACGTTGCAACAATGAGACTAGGCCATTTGGGGTGACATGTTGATGACTCGAAGTGCTGAGTGCTCCAAGGATCGCCAAGTCTTCAAGGAGAGGCCAAGCCTCCGCCATCTGCATAAGAGTGCCATCGTGCAATAACACGTCAGGTTCCACCTCAAAGTGAAATATGCGAAGGTTCCGGAAGGCATAGATAGGTTGAAAAACTGCAGCACCGATTGAAGCATCGAAATTAATACCGAACTCATCATCCACGATTTCAAGATGCTCCAGTGCACTGTGTGCACATGCATTCGATATACGGGACATAGAAGCCGGCAGGTGCTCCGTGGAGTGCCATCCGTCGATGACTCTGATACATAGTATTTTTGGAGCAAGGGAGAATGTGTCGAAAAAAGTATCTAGCGGAGCCAGAGTGTTGCATCTTACATCCAGTGTATGCAACGCAGGGAACGCAGGATGCCGAAGGAGGTTTTGGGCATCTGCGTCAATGGGTGTTGAACACAACCCAACGTATAGTTTTCGGAGCGAAGGTAGATTCGATAGATGTAGTATGGCTGCATTGGAAACTGAGCCAGTTCTCACCGATATTAGGTGAGACCAGGACTGCAACGCGATGGATGCGTCTCCTGATTCTGCGTCTCCTGATTCTTCGTCTCCTGATTCTTCGTCACCATGGAATTCGACGTGCGAGACAGAAGGGCACAGCGCCGGAATACACGATAAGATGGGCTGTACACATGGGCCGAAGCTGAATGTAGTGTAGTATGTACTTATGATGAGCGTCGTCAATGTTTGGGTTACGAATGACCGGATACATGGAAACGCTTCATCGGGTGCATCCCATCTGAGAGTTGTCAAGTTGGGGAGTAAGGGAAGGGGAAAAGGAGGACAGTCAAGGGCACCCCAAATGTCGGTACCCACCCGAATGGCTCGGGGTGCGTATGTCATTTCAAGCGAACTGACACGGCAGCTGTATTTGCGAAAAATGGACCAGTCATCAAGCGTCATGACCCTTTGGAATTTCTGTCTACAGTAAATTGGGATGCTCTTGAGTATAGCCAGACGACTAACCAACTCTTGTTTGTCTATTTTCCATAGACTCGGCGGGAGACATCTGATAAGTGGGTCGAGCCCATCCAGCTCTCGCCACAGAAGATCCAGTGCAGGTCCCGTGAATGACTTGCACGTCAGGGCAAGCGCCAGGAGTGTCTTCTTTCTCATGGATTCAGATGCCCAGATCAACTCGAAAATTTTCCACCGGAGCTCTGATATACTCATGGTGCGAGTGAATGCAGGCAACGAAGGAATCATAAGGATTTCTCCTTGTCTCCGACGTGAGTAGGTTTCGCGATCACCATGGACTCCTTGTACAGAGATTTCGCCGTCCATTCTTGTAGAGCACAGAACAATGAGATAAGGTGTAGGTTATATGGAGTCAAACTCGGAAGCGCCTTAGTTGTACTTTATATATACGAAAGATATCGTATTCGTAATGAGAGCGAATCTCCCAACTTTTTACGTTTAGGGGTTGGTTTCTGATTCACGTTGCAAGGTAAAACGGCACAGCCTGAGTAAGTTGATTCTTCTGATATGGTACTAAAAGCATGTGGCGGAATGATACATAACTACATCCTCGCGCACTTCAACGTTGATCCATCGAACATTGAACAGACAGAAAAGGAAGCGAGTCCAACGTCCAGCCTGTCGTATCGTTACATCAGGGGGTGAGGTCGTCGACATTGCAGTTGCCGAAGTAGCGGAAACAGCAGGTAGAGTAGATAAAGAGGAGACAGTAGCATTGTATTGAGATGATGGTTGAGTCTGAGACGCTGCGCCGTATTGCTGTATGACGCTACTCTGGGCAGGCTGTGAGCCGCCTGCAGAAGCCTTCTTCGCGTTCTTTTCCTTCTCTCTCTTCAACCGTACTTCTCTCGCTGAGGCGTTCCTCTGTATGATATGCATAGAATTGAAAGTTCAGGAAAGGAATATTGTACGGCTTACACGTTGACCCTGAGCGTGAGGGACGTCGAGTACTGTTGGACGACGCTCCTCCCAAGTGATGCCTTCAGCGTTCCATCTAAGCGCTGCACCGAAGAAGAGGCCTTTGGGCTGGTCCAGACGAATAGATGCAGGCACTTCGTGTGAGTTATCGTCGATACGTCGGAATAATGAGGAAAAGAACCCGCGTTATGTGGGGCTGGGCCTCTGGCAGCTTGGCGTTGACGTGCGGAGGAGAGGGGTAGGCGATGCCGCCCAGAGGACTGAGAATACGAAGGTCAGGCATAGCTCAATGAGATAGTAATGACATACAGCAGGATGATCAGGTGAGTTATCGAAAAAACCTGGGAGTAGTCGTTGAGCATTCCTGAGTCGCTGGACAGGTCGTAGTGTAGCATCAGCCTGTAATGCATACAATTAAACCGGATGAGATGGTTTTATGAACTTGTCGCATACATCGGACAACGACTTATCACCATCCTGCGAGGATAGCGTTGTCGGTTGCTACAGAGAGATGAGAAACGCTAGACTCACATTTGAAGCTGGAGGGGCGACCTGATGGGCTGGCCGTTCTCGAGGTTCCACAATCGCGCTGTGTTGCCCAAGTGTGTACTTGCGAGGATACAGCCATTTGGAGACACCGCAATGTCATAGACAACGCCGGTGTCCCCCGTCAATTCTCCAATCTGCTGCCAAGTGGTCCATATCCTAGCTCTGCCGTCCTCTGAACCGGAGATAAGTGTCTTTCCATCTCCAGGCCAAGCCAGGTTGGCAAAAGTTACGAGTTTGCCAGTGTTTGCATCAAAGATTTGATTGAACCCGAATTTTATTGTTGCGCCAGCAATCATCCTTTCATCAGGCGAGTACACGACCGCCTCCACGTAGGTCAACTCCAATGGTCCAATGATAGTCTCTCCGGTCTCCGCGTCCCAGACCCGTACTGTTTTATCATAGGATCTACTCACGACTCTTCATCCGTCTCCGTTCAGCAGAGATATTATCCCCGCTGTGTCCCGTCCATTTAGCGATGATCTTGGCCGTGTCAATGTCCCACAACCTCACTGCACCGTCCGTACTCCCGCTAAGTACTCTCTTCCCGTCCGGAGACAATGCGATAGTGACCATTCCAGTCCTCTCGTCTCACCAGTCTGCTCCGATCTGTTTTCCGCGCTCCACGTCCCACACTTGCAGAGAGCCGTCCCAAGAACAAGTCATCATCCGTTGTACCTCTCACAGGTGTATGACATTGCTGACCCATTCGGTGTGCCCTTCACATTTTCGGTGTGGGGTTACCGCTTGTGTCTTTTGCACCCTTGCGGTTGGTAAGGACATGGATACTACTAAGCAATGAAGCACGCATCTCAACGTTTATCTTCTACAGTTTATGCCATGACTGACCAGCAGATGATTCCATCGGGATTCCCTTGGAATAAAAGGCGGTCGAATTTGTATGAACGGGGGACTAGTCGCCAATCAAGAGTGAAAGTTCGGTGGACTGAACGATTGAGTTTGCCTGTACGTTATCCTCGTGTGTGACACAACTAGGTGTATGTAATCAACTAAAGCGCCCAAACCCTCATTCGGGCTCAGTGAGCTTGTCGTCTCGCCATCTCCCCTCCAACTCGAACGTGTTTCCCTCTGCACGATTCTTCTTGTCCAAGGCTTTGTCACCGTGGCGCTAATCACGCTCGCTGCCCTATGCGGCAGACTTGTGAAACCTTTTTCACTGTGAGCTCTCGTTCAACGCGATGTGATTCCTAACTATCAAAGTGGCATGGACTGATCCCCAGGCTTGGTTATTTGTCTAATTTCTATCGTTTTTCAATAGGAGGACCCGCATCGTAACTCGACGGATGTGCACCACATACAACATTCAATGTTGCATTTGATGGTGTTGACGACGGCGGGGATGGAACATCATCGTTCGCAAGTCTTGGGCTTTTTGCGCAAATTAATCCAGGTTTGACTTGGTGATCCTCTGACACCGGTTTGATTGCAGAGATGTCTCAGTAAGGGTAGCCACCTGCGCTGGGCTGAACCCCAGGAGTTGATGTCAAACGCATGTATGCTGGTATTGTTCTCATGATAACAATAGCAAGGTACATGCGTCCGACGGTATCTGACCTCCTCTCGCGGTTGCTCGTTTCGATATCTGCGCTGATGGCTACGAGCTGTCACAGACACTCGTTGTCATATTGGACCATATCCATACCATCGTACGCATAAGTTTGGCGAGGCACCCTTTCACCCGTGGCGCAATGCCAGCCCGATTCAGATTACTTGATGATTTGTTTTGTATGACCGTAGGTTTGCTTACACCTTCTAAGTTTTCGTGCGCGGGGATACCCCTAATAACCACAGTTCTATGGCGTAGCTGCGGATGAACGGGGGCCCGTGTGTGACCATCATAACCGCTCAGCGGTATCCACTATGGCCAGTCGCCATCATGTTGAGTACCGGTCACGTTCCTGATATTTTGCCATTCTGCCTAGCGATACGTCAATCCGGGTGGGATAGAAATGTGGGTGATGCAACATGGATATCGAAAATCGGCCGACACTCACAGCAGACTTTCCTTGACCATGCACAAGGAGGCGAGCCCTGATCATAATCATACCAAATACTACGGTAGCAGAATAAGCACATATAAGTTTCTCAGTATTCATTGTTGAGGTTCATTTGCACGACGCCCGATTATCCGACATGTTTTGGTGTGGGCTCCGATGAGCAAGAGCCCGATAGGTGTCTTGTTGATCTTAGGTCCGGTGATTAATATTCGGTGGTTTTGTGCTCATCCACATACTCTGCACCAAAGGATACATACGCGTCTTTCGTGAACGTCAACATTGACTCAATAGAAATGCCACGACGATAGGTGATGATAGCGTTGGTGTGCGATATGAACTTGCACGCTGGCAATGTCTTCTAATGTGAATTGATAGCTCGAGCACTACAAACAGATATGTGGTGGTGCAGACGGTGAGGAATGAGGGTTTGAAACTATGAGTCATGCAAGCAATGAGAGTGGATGACTGTTCGTAGTGTTTAGAAAAGCTTTCAGACCCAAATTCCAGTTCTAAATCTTGTGGCCGAGCAGCCTAGCGGCGCAGTCATACTAACCAATATTGCTTAGTACAAGGCGCTAACGACTAGGAAGGGTACTTCTCTTTCGGTCCTAAATGTGCGTTGTAAACTTGATTTTCACTCCGCCCAAGAACTTGAAGATAAATTTGAAGATCCAAGTCCTACAAAAAGTCACCCAGTCATGTAGCAGCTGCGAGAATCGATGAGATGCAACGAAATCGATGGATGGATGATTGAAATGTTAATTTGATGGATGGAAAAGGCAGAAGCGAGTCCAGCGTCCAGCCTGTCGTGTCGTTGCATTAGGGGGTGAGGTCTCTGACATCGCAGCTACGGAAGTAGCGGCAGTAGCAGCCACTGAACCGGATTGCTGTGTGACACCACTCCTCTGGGGAGGCCGCGAGCTGTCTGCAGAAACATTTTCGCATTCGTTTCTTCTCTTTCTTCATTCGTACCTCTCTCGCTGAAGCATATCTATGAGTGATATATGAACCAAAACGTCTGAGAAGGGAAGGAAAGTAGGACTTACTCGTTGACTTTGCAAATGGAACGTCAATGAATGACGCTCTTACATCTCAATACCTTCATCATTTCGTGTAAGGCACTTGTCCAAGAGAAAATGTTTCAGGTCCACTGCAGAGTGCGGGATCGGATCAGCGTGCCTTGTCCATCGTGCAGGCTCGGGTGGAATAACAAGGAAAAGTGGTCAAGGACTGTGCATCCATGTGAGGATAGCCCTGGTGGCATGATGATGACACGGTGAGGAATGCGGGAAGTTGTGCTTGACAAGATTACACGGAGGTCAGGAAAAACGGAGTTCGGTGAGATGCTTGAACCGCATAGCATCAGGATGATCCCCAAGGTTCGTTGAAAAACGCTCAGGAATAGAATAAGAATCGTCAAGTAGCTGTCCTGTAACATCATCCTAAATCATGATGCTAAGTTCAAATGCAATGCGATGGTTTGATGAATTCAGTGTCGTACATCGAGAACCGACTGATGGGTATGCCGCATTGCCGGGTCACCGTATGCGTGTTTGCAAGTGTTTGCAAGTTCATTCATTTTGTCTGGCGAATAGACGACTGGTCACTGCTCCGAGTCTTGCTGTCAAAGATGATGATAGTCTTTCCGATCTCCACGTCCTTACTGTCTCATCACAGAATGCACTTACCACTCTCCAATTGTCTCCATTCCAGCACAGATATTTCACATTGTGCTTCGTCCACTCTGCGTCGTCGTGCGATCACCTTGCTCGTGTCGACGTCCCACAACTCCTACTAACTACTTTCTTCCCGTCCGGGAGTCCTTGTCCTGCAGGTCTTCCTCAATCTCTCCGCGCTCCACACCTGTAACGAGCCGCCCCGAGAGCAAGGCATGATTCCTAGTTTGCCTTGCAGGTGCATGGCATTCCCGACGCAATTGGTGTGTCTCTTAGAACCCCAGACAGTTTGTTTTGGCTCACGCGGACAGTTGCAAGATCCTTGGTCGTCTTGAATCAATCTTGCCAGAGCACTCCTCATACTCTTGCTACCCCCATCTTTGCACACGATCTCGGTAGGCACGAGTGACAGCTTGCGAATGGGGCACAGGTGTCATTATTCATGAATCCGAAGAATTCTGTGGTGCGCCGATTCTGTGGTGAAAAGGCTTATGATATGAGATGCTCCCGCCTGACAGAGTACGGGAACAACGTCTGTAACAGTGTGGAACAACTGCCTAAGTCTATAAAGTACGTTCCTTAACGCTGATTCTAGGGGAAATTTCAGTATCTTACTGTCCGCATTTTGAATCATTCTCCGAATCTAACGATACTTGATCAAGAAAAACTTTGGCGCTTCCACTATCTTCTTACGAACCCACTCCGCCATTAGCAGTACCACCAATGGCGCGAAGCATCATCCTCCGCTCCTGCTCACGAACCATCAAGAAGATTTTCACCAAGTCACCGACAGCCTTCCACCTGCTAGAGTATTCTTCGTAGTCACCATATTCGTAATGCAGTTCAGATTCCCACGCAGTAATGGTGTGCAATTTTGGGGCGATGGCTGAGATGAAGGCCGCGACCCCTGTTGCATGACGAATCGTTGAGCTACCAAAGTCCGCACATTTTAGGGCTTTGTGCGAGAATCCTTCGTAGGGGATGTCAGGGGATAAGTCGGGTCGGTCTACAACAGACCAATCCATGGCAATATGAATTGAAGATAAACGTGGGCAATGCTGCAACAGTGAGACGAGGCCATTTGGGGTGATATGATGAGGACCCAAATTGCTGGATTCTGCAATGATCGCCAATTCTTCAAGGAGAGGCCAAACCTCCCCCATCTGCATAAGGGTGGCATCATGCAATCGCATGTCATGTTGCACCTCGAAGTGGAATTGGCGAAGATTCCGGAAGACATAGATGGGCTGAAAAACTGTAGCACTGATTGAAACAGCCAAGGGATTAGCAAAAAAAGCATAATCCACGATCAGAAGATGCACCAGTGCACTGGGTGCACATGCATTAGATATACGGGATATAGAAGTCGACAAGTCCTGCATGGAATGCCCTCCTTCAGTGACTCTGAAAAATAGTGTTTTTGGAGCAAGGGAGAATGTGTCGAAAAAAGCATTCAGCGGAGCCAGAGTTTCGCATGATATATCCAGTGTATGCAACGCACAGAATGCAGGACGCCGAAGGAGGTTTTGGGTATCTGCATCAATGGGTGTTGAACACAATTCAATGCGTAGTTCTTGGAGTGAAGGCAGATTCGACAGATGTAGTATGGCTGCATTGGAAACTATGCTCATCATCGTCACCGATACTAGATGAGACCAGGACTGCAACGCGATGGATGCGTCTCCTGATTCTGTGACACTATAAGATTCGAAATGCGAGACAGAAAGGCACAGTGTTGCAATACACGATAAGATGGGCTGTGCAGATGGGTCGAACCTGTAGTTCACGTATATGTTGAGCGTCGTTAATGTTTGGGTTACAAACGACCGGACACATGGGAACGCTTCATCGGGTGCATTCCAGGTGAGAGATGTTAAGTTGGGGAGTAAGGGAAGGGAAAAAGGAGGACAGCTAAAGGTACCCAAAGTTTCGGTACCCACCCGAATGAATGGCGATGACCCTGTATTAAGTGAACTAACACGGTAGTTGTATTTGCGAAAAATGGTCCAGTCGTCAAGCGTCATGGCCCTTTGGAATTTCTGTCGATAATAAATTGGAATGTTCTTGAGCAAGAGCCAGACGACTAACCAACTCTTGTTTGTCTATTTTCCATAGACTTGCCGGAGACATCTGATAAGTGGGTCCAACCCATCCAGCTCTCGCCACAGGAGATCCAGTGCAGGTCCCGTGAATGACTTGCACGTCAAGGCAAGCGCCAGAAGTGTCTTTTTTCTCGGGAATCCAGATGCCCAGATCAACTCGACAATTTTCCACCGGAGCTCTGATATACTCATGGTACGAGTACCTGCAGGCAACGAAGGAATTTCTCTTTGCCTCTGATGTGAGTAGGTTTCGCAATCAGCCTGAACTCCTTGCACAAAGGATTCACCCTCCATACTTGTAGGGGCACAGGACGATGAGATAAGGTGGTCGCTCTATGGAGTCCAAACTCAAAAGCACCTTGGTTGCACTTCATATATACGAAAGATATTGTATTCGTCTCAGAGCGTGCCAGCTTTTTACGTTTAGGGATTGATTTTATGTCACGTGACTGATTCGCGTTGTAAGATAAACGGCAGCATACGTGGCGGTACGTATAATACATTAGTACATCCTCACGCATTTCAGTATCGAAACATCCACTATAAGCATGGGTTGAGCCTCAGTGAGAACCGGTTTAGCTGAGAGCGGGCCAGACAAGAGAATTTTACTAAGCGTCTTTCCATCCCCAGGCAAAACACTGGCTGTGAATCCAGGATTGCTGACGAGTTTGCCAGTGTTTGCATTCCAGATTTTGATGAATCCGATGTCGGGTCGTCTCTCCATTGTCTGCGTCCCAAAATCTTGCTCCATCATAGGATCCACCAACCACTCTCTGAGCGTCTCGGCTCCAGCCCAGAGATATCACACCCGCTGTGTGCCCCAGCCATTTAGCGATGACCTTGCCTGTGTCAATGTCCCGCAACCTCACTGCACCGTCCGTACTCCCGCTGAATACTTTCTTCCCATCCGGAGACAATACATTCCAGCCCCGTCGTCTCGCCAGTCTTCTCCAATCTGTTTCCCGCTCTGCATGTCCCACAGTCGCAGTGAGCCGTCCGAAGAGCAAGTCATGATCCGTTGTCCGTCTCGCAGGTGTAGGACGCCCTGGACGAAATTGGTGTGTCCTTCAAATTTCCAGTGTGGGATTATCGCTTGTGCCTTTAGCACCCTTGCGGCTGGTAAGGACATGGATGTTACTAAGCAAGGAAGCACCATCTCAGCGTTTATCATCTACGGTTTACTTACACCTTCCAAGTTTTCGTGCTTGGGGATACCCTCAACAACCACAGTTCTATGACGTGGCTGCGGAAGCACTGGGGGCCCGTGTGACAGTCGTAACTGCTCAGCGGTATCCACCATGGCCAGTCGCCATTAGGTCGACTGCCGGTCACGTTCCTGACATCTTGCCGTTCTACCTGGCGATACGTCAATCTGGGTGGGATAGAAATGTGGGTGATGCAACATTGATATCGAAAATCGGACGACATACACAGCAAACTTTTATTGACCATGCACAGAGAGGCGAGCCCTGATCATAATCATACCAAATACTACGACAGCAAAATAAGCAGATATAAGTTTCTCGGTATTCATTATCGAGGTCCATTTGCACGATGTCCGATTATCCAGCATGTTTTGGTGTGGGCTCATTAGATGCGACGAAATCGATGGATGGAAAACTTGCAGATCAATAACGACCGTCGGTGTATTCAGCAGATGTACAAGAGACGAAGAGGATGAAGCGAATGCAGAAGCGAGTCCAGCGTCCAGCCTGTCGTATCGTTACATCTAGGGGTGAGGGCTTTGACATCTACAGAAGTAGCAGCAGGTATAATGGACGGAGTGGGGTAGCCTTGAATTGTGATGATCGAGTCTGAGTCACTGAACCGGATTGCTCGTCACTCCTCTGGGAGGCGGCGAGCTGCCAGTAGAAGCATTTTCACATTT